>VWZX01001670.1:1059-90321 GCA_013399015.1 Galbula dea | reverse complement strand
GCTGGTAGGTCAAGAGAGGTTCTTCTTCCTCTTTACTTTGNAGAGAGGTTCTTCTTCCTCTTTACTTTGCCCTGGTGAGGTCGCATCTGGAATACTGTGTCCAGTTCTGGGCCCCTCAGTTTAAGAAGGATAGGGAGCTGCTGGAAAGAGTCCAGCGCAGAGCCACCAAGATGATGAAGGGGCTGGAAGATCTTCCTTCTGAGGAAAGGCTGAGGGAGCTGGGTCTCTTTAGCTTGGAGAAGAGAAGGCTAAGGGGTGACCTCATCTCTGCTTTTAAATATGTGAAGGGTGTGTGTCAAGAGGATGGGGTCAGGCTCTTCTCAGTGAAGCCCAGTGACAGGACAAGAGGCAATGGCTGTAAGCTGAAGCATAGGAGATACCATCTGAATACATGTAGAATTTTTTCCCAGTTCAGGTGCCAGAGCACTGGAACAGACTGCCCAGAGAGGCTGTGGAGTTTCCTTCTATGGAGATACTCAAAACCCATCTGGACGTGCTTCTGTGTGACCTGGTCTAGGGAATCCTGCTGCGACAGGGGGGTTGAACTAGATGATCTTTCGAGGTCCCTTCCGAGTCCTAATATTCTGAGTTTCACAGTACAAAGCTTATGTCTTTTAATGCAAGTTTAGATAGAGTTGAAAGTGTCCTACTTACCTTGGAAAGCTCCTCAGTGTAGGGACATGACAAGAAAGATGGAATACTTTGGGACACTTCTCACAGCAAAGGAGCTCCCCGCCATTTTGACATACTGCACACCAATCTTCATTGGGATCATCCTCTTTTCTGCTCTCCCCAGTGTGAGAGGGGCCCATCCATCCTGTTTTCCCACTGGATGTTTTCTCCTGCAGTACCCCTGGTTGATCATCTGTGCTGTCTGGTGCATCTGTTCTTGTAACAGCTTCCTCAGAAGTGGAATTATTATTGCTATCTAACAGCAATGAAGTAAGTATGCTTCTTGAAAAAGAGGCCTGTAAGAAGAAACAAAGGAAACCAAATTATAATATTTATGTGAATTTAAATTACCCTAATAATGAGTAAACTGATCGGAGTAACAAAGCTATGTGGAAGAAGCCATACAATACGCATGCAAAAATTACTACCATGTTGTAACACAGGCAACTAGATGTAAAACACTAGCTATGAAAGCCTACTTACTGCTCCACATAGAGAAAAAAATCATCTTTGATGCCCCAGCAGTATAGCAACCTTATTTATGTATATTATTGCACTATGACTAGTAACACTTCCTAGCACCATATGAAAATTTGATTTTGGAAGTCATTTCCTGTCTTCCCAGGTTTTCAATAGATAAAAGCAGTCTGATCACATCAGTTAATTAATTGAATTGACAGTAGAGCTAGTTTAATTTTTAATTTCACCTCTTCCTTTTGTCCAGCTGTTTAATTTTCCCCTGAAAAAGTCCCCAACAGCATATTAGTAAATTATTTCCTTCCCCATAAATGCAAAATATCCTCCCACCAAAATGAAAGGAAATCTTTATAGTATTTAATATTACATTCTGAGGTTGGGATTCCTCGTCCGTTTCCTGCTTGACTATAACAATTGGGAAATCCAAGTTCTCATTTGGTGAACTTGACTCCTGTTTAATTCTGATTGGCTCCAACATAACAACTGGGACTTTGTGTGTAGAATCAGCTCCTGGTGGCCTGCTGGACGAGCCAGAACTGTAAGTGACAGAAAAAGGCAGGAAAAAGGGAAATTAAAGAGTCAGAACCGGATAACCTTTCATACACTGATGTTTTTGGTGACCTCAGGATGCTAATCCATTTTGCTTTTTGGAATCCTGAGCGCTACAGTATTTCTTTCATAGAAGAAAACATCAAAGTTGGTCTCCTCTCAGGTATATTGGAAAGCCATTACAAAAAGGAAAATTTTAATGGTGCAGATTCAGAACTAGAAGATTACTCCTGGTTTGACTTCCCACTAGTGCAAGATTTGTAAACAATCTCCATTTCTTTCAGGTCACACACACAAAAAAAGCACATTATCTTGCTTTGAAGGATATGCAGCTATATTTTTGGGAAGGCCAATGCTTCTCCAGAGCTGAACTGATTGTTGTAAACCACAAAAGTGAATAAGCCAGATAAGACACATATTTACATTACCTTTGAAGAGTTTCTTACAGGCTTACAGCTATACCAAAACTGGGCCCTTGCTTTTAGAAGTAGATCTGGGGGGTTTTTTAATATATATTTAATCACAATAGGATGAGCATGGACAACCAAACTAAATTTATTATTTTTTCTAATAGTAATGAAGAATTTTACGTCTAAGAAAATGAATTCAAGCAGCAGCAGATAGAATCACATCTTTTCAAATGCAAGTAAAAAACTTTTCAGACAAACATTTAAACAGTTTTTAAGAGTCCCTCACAGAATTTACCACATAAACAGAAAGGTAGTCTACATTAAAAAGCATCTGCATTTCCAATTCGAGTAGGATGAATGTCTTCTGATTTTTCTCTGAATGAAAAATTATGTTTGTCATATATATATGCTCTAATTTATTGGAACACAGTAATAGAGGTGCACTCTTCAAACAACTTCGTGTAAATCTGTTTGTTCATTAATATTCCATCACTAAGGGATAACAACATTTGTGTAGACTCTCAGTAGAGATCTAGTGCTCACTTAATTAACTGTATTATGGCAGAAGAGTCTTAATAATCCTCTTTGTAACATCAGTTCCTTAAATCTAAGTCATTTATAGTTTCATAAGGACTTCCAATATACAACTTTTTCTTTTAGCTCATTTTTCTCTATTTAAACTCTAATTTAGAATTGGCATTATTTTAAAAATGCCAACCTGGCCATCATTTACAGAATTAATACATTTTTAGATGTGCTATTAATACATTTAGAAATTAAATTACTACTTTTAGAATGTCAAAAGTGCTGTTTTAGCCATCAGGCCTGGCCTTTTAACAGAGAAGGTGAGGCAAATTGGCTTTTATATACACTAATGAGAGAAGAGACTGAAGCAGGTTTTTATGGAGGTGCAAGTTAAAATTTTCTTCTCTCCCACCCTTTCCTTACCTCTCTCTGCTCCCAATACTGGAGGCACTAGGTGAACGAATTGGAGGGTGTATGTTTGTCACACTGACTCCTCCTAGGATAGAAGAATCAGATTAGAACAAAATGTAGGTCTGTGCCAAGTCTGAGATGTGACTCAGAAAAGTACACAGGTTTGGGGGAAATTTTCTCCAGCAGTGTTGTTTATTTAAACCATGTCTCATTTAATACAAATTCATGAGAGGATGAGAAGCATAGGATAAAAAAGGGAAGAAGAGGACTAAAAGGGGCCCATTGCATGTAACCAGGCTGAAGGTCAATACCTTTTCCTGGCTGTCCCCTCCACTTGATTACTGCAGTTTGTTTTATCTTACCTTATTAAATCCTAGCAGATCTCTTAAGAGTTCTGGTAGGAATCTTTAAGCCACACAAGCTATTGAGTAGAAAGAGGTCGGTGGATCCCATATGAGAAAGACCAAAGGCCTGGGAACCAGATAGTTGAAAGACTTGTGATGGACATTTTTGCTGAGCATTGGTCCTGAGAAACCAGAGTAGGCTGTTCATACTGTCTGTTAATGCATTATCCACCTGTCTCAGTTCATCTGCCCGAGCAAGCAAATGACGGGTGAGTGCAAAAATGTTGCTCAAGTGCTTTTTGGGAATTCATGCTCACGCAGTCTCACTAGAGGCCAGACTGGGAAATGAGAGTGAGGAGCACTTGTTGATTGCCACCAGGCATGATGACAAGAAACCCCATGGTCCTTCAAGTCCACCATATTTAGCTACCCGTAACAGTAACTTCTCTGGTCTACCTGAGTCAGTGCTGCATTACCCTCTCAGTGAAAAGATTTTCTCATACCCAAATTGACCTTCCCAAGTCACCTTTTATAGCCATTGTCTCCTGTTACATCCTCTCTTGCTTTTCCAAATACCTCTCTCTTAATACAGCTTCTAGGTTTTAGTTTTGTGTAACACCAAGAGTGCCATTTTTCTCTGGATTTCTATTCAATTTGCTAAAATCTACTATGCTTTTACTTTTTTTCACAATACTAAAATATTGTCTCAACTTTACCTCCTACTAGGGCTTCTACAACCATACCTTCTTTTTCATCTTTGATATAAAATAGAAGTAACTAATTCTGATATCAATGTTAACATTGTCACTATACATTTTTCCATTACATCACTTAAACAGAAAATTGCACCACATTCCAATTACCTGAGAGGCCTGGTGATGGTACTGATGAATTTGGTGACTGCACAGTTCTGTTAAAAGGGGCTTTTGGCTGATTCTGCTCTGCAGTGCCATCCTTGATTGTAACACTATCCAGTGTGACATTTTCTGAGCAATCAATCTAAAAGGTGAGGAAGAGAAGGGAACCAGTTAGTGTTGGGAGGTGTAAAAAAAACCAAACATCATCAAACCTCCCCCAAAAGCAACAACAAAAAACCACCCCATGCCTCTACCATAATATTATTTTGAAGGCAAAGACCAAAACACATTTCACCTAACTTTAGCCATCCAGAAAGTGAGGTGGTTACTTTAGAACAAGTCATTTTGCATTTCTCTAAAAACAAAAGAAATGACCAAATCCAGACAGCGCTTCATTCTAAGATCTGATGATTCTGTAACTGTCAAGTTTTCTCCACCAGCTACAGAGAGAGCTTACATCAAACAAGTAGCTTTCACACACTGAAGTATAGATGAATTTTTATCTCCACACCTGCTTTTGACATGCTCATGTTACATAGTA
This sequence comes from Galbula dea, assembly GCA_013399015.1. Taxonomy (NCBI): domain Eukaryota; kingdom Metazoa; phylum Chordata; class Aves; order Piciformes; family Galbulidae; genus Galbula; species Galbula dea. The sequence continues at coordinate 85,535 of VWZX01001670.1, read as the reverse complement.
CAAAAGATAATAAGCAATACACAAACTACCCAGCAATCCAGTAGTGTTTAACAGGACCGGAAGAACCTCAAAGGAGACTTGATTCCACGTACCTTCTGGGCAAGGGCCACTCATATTGGCTCAAAATGCAAACAGCAAACAAACTTTCCACCTACATCCCAGGCTACACAACTGAACTCTGTTTTAGGGCTCCTAATTTACCTTTCTATCTTTCTGCAAAAGTTGTACACTATGGTTTATTAAAAAGAAATGACTTCTTCAAATGTTAGGGGTTTTGCAATATTTAAGATCATGTCTGACAAGAAAAGAGGACACCTTGGCATCAGTTTTCTCAATTATCCAGATACCTCACAAATCCACTCGTATTGTGCATTGACCAAAAAGATTTTGATTTATAAGCTAGACTTATCGAAAGTGGATGCAGAGCCTCTGCTAAGTCAGCAGAGTTACAGTGATTTGGGCCATGTATCTTAATATAGCATAAACTTTAACATATACAAGCAGAAGAGTTCATTACATTGTGTACAAAACGTCTCACAGGCTCAGTAGTTTTATGATCATGTTGTGTAGTTCACCTTTTAAGCCTGACAGATACTGTGATTCTGTACTCTGTATACTATATTTTAAAAATAAAAGTTTTATCTGAGAGTTTATTGATGAGAACAAAAGACAGATTAAATAAACAGGGGGTAACGGCAAGTTATGACTGAAAAATCATGACTTTTCAGCTATCTACAAATCTAGGGTTGGCAGTTACTTGAAAGAATAAGGCCACTGACTAAAACTCAACAGCTCTAACATGACCCTCTTATAAACCATGTACCAATCACAAGAAACTATGAAGAAGTAGTTTAGAAGCTTAAGAAAAGATGATCTTATGGTGTCCTTCTATTTATCCTATCACTGGCTCGCAGGTTAAGTTACAGGATACATGAAGAAAAGAAGTATCAAAAGGAAAAGATATAAGGAATATATCCAGTATGCCAACAATTAATACCTACTTAACACAGCCCTTTCAGTCAGTTAAAAATATATTTTAAAAACGTTTAAAATTTACTAGAAAAAACACCAACAAAACAGTGCCGTCTATGGACACAGGTAAAGGAAAGCAAAACTTACTCACTTTTGTTAATATCATTATGGGAGGTGGGAAAAATTGGCAGCATCCAAATAAACAAGTCCAATTACAACCTGCAATGTTATTTTTCTTAGTTGTCCTAACAGCTATCTCCCAGAACAGTTCCGAATATTGCCAGCAACATGTAGGCAATCCTGCATTGCTGTTTTCTCAGACTGTCTCATTTTGACAAACAGAGCAAGAATTTCAGTCTAAAAGGTTTCTACTTCTCACAAACATTAAGACTTACTTCAAAACAGAATCTATAAAACACTGCTCTTATGTTACACTTACATCAGGATTGTAGGAGCTACCCACAGGAGAAATCAAATCTATCACAGGGGGCCCATACGTCTTCCCATCACATCCTACAGCACTACTGACTGTGGGGCTGGATGGAGTAGATGTGCTGCTAGCAGTTGAAAGAGTAGTTGAAGTTTCTCCACTGCCGATCTGCCACTAAAAAGAAAAGATGATAATCCACAATTCAGGGCAACTACTTCCAACAGAACACATCTACTTGATACACCAGTTCTAACTCAGCAGCTGAAAAAGCAGCTTAGCTCAGGAAGCTGAATTCAAACATAAAATCCTGATTTACTCTGAAGTTATCTAATTTCAGGAACCAATCTTGCAAGACAAGGGAAGATGACAGGTAGTTGAAAACGATGATTAGAAGAAATGAGTGTAAATTCTTAAATTCAAAGCTATATCTCAATGTTATGTATCTATTAATATTTCATGCTGTACTGACAGTGTTGTGGAAGAAATGTAACCATTTTTGTGAAATAAAAACATTACAGATAATAGGGTGAATGCACAACTGCTCCAGTGCTTTATGAAGTAAATAGTTACAGTGTCCCTTGGACACCATCAAGTATTTGATATTGTGCTTCCCTTAACTTAAAATGATTAAGAATTTGAAATGCTGACTGGATCACCACCCACATATACGTTTAACAGCACAGCATGAGATGCACAGGTAAGACAGACTAATATTTTTTTCTCATTTAGACATAAACAGTTTTCAACTACTTTGATGGAATTTCATGGTAACTCTAGGGGAAATTTGACTCTGCTCAATTCCTTTTTAGCCAGTCATTTTATTTACTGTTTTCTAGTTTCAGTAAGACATTACTAGGTAATGAAAATACTTGAAAGAAAGAAAGGCTTGCAGATAGACAAATCTTCTTTTCAGGGGCACGGCACAGAAGTGACTTAGTTTTTGTTACTACAGGTTCTCTTAGATATTGTACAGCTTTATTTGATTTTGTCAGAATTAGTTCTCTGACATCACAAGCACTGCAAACATGAATCAGGTCATATCATGTTAATTTGATTCTTCCCTGCTTATCTCTAGTGCCATGATTTTCTCTTTACGTCCACATAACAACTCATGTGTTAATATGCTTTTTAATTTGCCTTCCTGAACATCTAGAAAACATACTATGTGTTTGCTACTGCCCCAGTTCAACCGCTGATCAGCTAGATGTTGACCAGTCTTTCTCAGCAGAGGTCCTACAATTGCGGACTTTCTTTTCTCTCCTCATCTGTAAAAGATCAGATTTTACATACTCTAGAGAATGGTGGCAGTTACAGCTTTTTAGTCTTTATAGCTTTTGCTTGGTTCCTAATGAAGTCACTAACATCAAGCTGAATAGTGAGATTTTCTATTTTCTCTAGTCACTGACTGTAATGTACAGACCATGCCCATGTTAAGATTTGCATAAGCAGCCAGAAACCACAGTAATAGCAAACAAGGGAATGAAACAACTACATAGCACACACTGTGGCTCACTTCCCTAATGCTTCAGCTGCTTAGAACTCTCAAAATGAAAAAAAATTTATGGTTATTTCATTAAGAAAACTGTGGGTATCTTACAGAGAAAGATGCAGACTCTGTTCTAATTGAAAAGCACTCTAGAAATATAAGATAAGAGATGATATAAAGCACATTTGATGTTTATTTCTACATGGCAAAAGAAAAGGGAAAGAAACTACCTGTTTTATAGCTTGCTGTGCCAAGAATGCCATTTGCAATGTGTTGGGCTTGACTGCTTGCCTTGGTAGGTTCTGATTTTGGGGAAATCTCATCTGTTGTGGAGGAAAAGCTGAACCATTGGTCTTGGGGTTCTGATTCTGAAAATGAATCAAGCGTGGAGGTGCCTGGATGAAAATAAACAAAGAGTTCAGCACATTAGCTGATATGTATTCCATGTTCCAGAAATTTCTACCAGGTGGCCCTTCTGAACTTCTGAAACTCTTAACAAATTAGATGCAAACAAATAGTACCACACAGATCATTCATCTGAAGGATGACACAACACACTGATTTTCAATGTTAGTAACGAAATCTAGTATATGGGTTTGAATATTATTCTGATATAATAATGCAGATACATCACAAGAGCCAGTGAGAGTATTTCCAACTTTAAATATTATGTGGGAGAATCACAGAGTTCTATGCAAAAAAAGCCTTGGGAAAACAAAAAAAAGATTCATTATTTAATCATTTGTCAAAAATACAAAATATGTAGCTCAGCACTGTATATGGTTGGATACCACATGATCTTTTTTTAATGAATAAAAATAGGCTGAGTGCTACTACACATTTTGCCAAACAAGTTTAAAATGCCCATTCAATACTTAGTAAAGAAAATGTTCCCTAATCCATTTACATAGCCATGTGTTAAAGAGTAAGCTATCTGAAGTTAAGTATCTAGACTTAGTTGCTTGGGATTTTTTTTCATCATTCTTTACTTTTTCCTTTAGTAGCATGCAAAAAAGAGAGCCTTCTCTGGAAACAGTACTAACTTACCTGATGAGCAGCAGAAGGTTGCTGCATGGCTCCAGGCATTCTTGGATTTGGTAAAACCACTGCAGCTGCTCTGCGTTGAGCCTGCTGCCTCTGAGCCATAACCTGTTGCTGCATGTGCTGCAGTCGGAGCTGAGCTAAGCTTATCTGTGTTGGAAACTTGGACAGCTGGTTTGAAGGTAAGCTGCCTAGTGTCTGTAAATTTGGTTCCATCACAGGGCTCTTCGGCAGATGTGGTGGGGTTTCTTTAGCTTCAATTACTAAAGAACCTAGTTTAAACAAAGTAAAATTAATATTAAAAATTGCAGTTAGCAGAAATGCTGGTTTTCACAATTAGTTCCTTTCATACCATGTGATCATCATTCATTACTATAATGTAAAGAATGGATAAACATGAGAGAGGATTTAGAGTGAAATTTGACTAGACAGGTTTTAGAGATCAATGCTATGTGAGAAATTTTATCAGAAGAGACATATAGTGTGATTACATGAGACTACCATGTAAAATTCTGGCTACCTCACCCAAGAAACATGAATTCCATCTAGAACAGAGTTTGATTTAATTATAATAGCACACTGTTTGTACAGGAAAAGACCAAGAAACTTTGTGTAAAAGAGAGATAAGTAGGGAAAGTTATAGTCCATGATCAAGAGTTAAAAAATTCCAATGGTTTGTAGAAGGTTGCACAACAGCTTTTCAATAGAATTGGGAGACAGACATCTCATACTCCCTTCTCTGAGAGATTTAGGGTTGCTTCCCGGAAGAGTTCACCTCATGAAGTGGGTACATCACATGGCAGTTTGACAGAACTTGAAATCACCCTCTGCCCCTTCTCTCCTCATACCCATCAGTCTCTGTGGATCCTGTGCAGTCTAGCCTGGTTCATTTTGGGGGTAGATTATCTGAAGGAGGAAGAAACTTCTTGCATTTTACATTCCTCTTTTTCAGCCCAAGAGCTGAGAAGCTACACAAGTAGCATCACTCTAGTTCCCTATCTAGACACAGGCACAGAAGAGGTCTAGGCTAGCCAACATAACGGCAGAAAGCTAACATCAACAACACTATTTTCATATTGACACTTGGTAATTTTGCTGTTGCATACATTTTAATTATGATTCTACCACATCAGCCATTAATGAAAATATTAAATTTGCTACACAAATTGGAAAAAAACCCCTAACATCCTATTACATGATACCCTTTATTAAGCCTGTAACAGTCAATAAAGGGAGCAGAGAAAAACGCAAATGAAAAATACTGTTTCCCATATATGGCTACATGAAATATTTCACTACAGTCAGAATAGATTTGGTTTTGTTTTCCTTCTCTAGAAGAATTATCTTGACAAAGAATGGTATTGACTGTACTACAATCAACTGTCAAGTCCACACTGCACTTTTATTCTGTTCTTTCAAAGTCTAATTACATTTTCACCAGTCTTTCCAGACTTAACACCTGTAGTAGTGTAACTACTTACTCAAAGGTACTACAGAGAATTATCCCCTTCCATTATTCTAGGAAACCATGGGTTATTATAAAATCTGTGGGATTAAAATACTTTATATGTTGTGGGTTTTTTTGTAAATACATTCCGAAATCTGTAAGAGAGCTATCCTATTAGTGTGCAGATGCTATCACACTGTCAGCAAAAGGGCAGTCTGACTAGAATTCATGTCATTTCCAAAGCAACTTGTTTCGTAACTCAGATTATTTTTCTTTAAGTGGTTCTTAAATCTGGTTTATCTGCAGAAATTGAACATGTCTGATCATAAAAGCCTAAAGGGTGTGATTTCTGAAACCAGACAGATAAACATGATCTGGTTTTATCTATCACTTAAATAGACAAACTGTTACAAGAACTCCTATACTGGTCTTTACAGGTGCCATTTCTATTGTAGCACTTTTCTGAATTTAAGGCAATGTATTTGGCTGCCCATTAAATAAACAAACAAACACAAAAAAGCGCCCCCTCTTGACAAGCATCATCTCAGTTTAGCAGCAGTTCACTGTTATCATCACACATCTTGACAGTGGATTTCTGGAAACAAGAGATTCATTTTTTATTCCTTTCCCAAAGAAAATTATTTACAAAGAATGAACTTGGAAGAATTTTCCTGCTACAATCCAATGTCCTGGTCTGTGGGGAAAAGAGATCGTTTGCCTTAAAGCCATAACACTGCCTTTCTCTGCCTTTGTAGAGAAACATACATTTGCATCTCTCTGTACACTTGTAGAGCCAACTGCACTATCTGCTGAAAGGCAGAAAAGGTCCTACATGTATCTTATAGAGCATTCTGTAGACGATAGAAAAACGCCCAAGAACCTAACAGTGGAGGCAAAAAGAATGACAGAAATCAAAATCCTAAAAAAACCTGTAAGTTTTATTTCCTGCTCCTAAACTGATGAGTTCCTAGGATACTTATCTCCATTAGACTCAGGCTTTTGGGCAATCACACAAGCATGCTACGTGCAAAGCTTCCATGTTCTGAGATTCACCAGTATCATAAAACACATAGCAACTTATAGATGTAAGAAAAAAAAACCCTAAAGACCAGTTTGGTGACTAGACCAAAATCTGTCAGAATAATGAAGTACATCTGCAACTCTTAAAAACATGCTTTCTTCTGAACTCCACCCCGTGACTTCAGGAAAGAATCTCAAAGTCAGGCAACCATGAAAAAGTAGTGTTCTCTTCCTTGATCTGTTTTTATTTGGCATTCTCCTTTCACCTCAGTTCTCCAAGGCTTATTGTTCAGCATGACAAGGGAGCAAATGGGGTTTTTAAAATATATTCTGCTGCTTCTATGGGTTTCACCTTGGGACGATGGGATTGAAGTAGAAGAAAGGGCTGCTGGAAGATAGACAGTGACTTCTGGAATCCTTCCTTAGGTTGTGAATTAAGAGTTATAGATTGTGTTCCATGTTTCAGAAGCCAGAATGCCTGTGTTTTGCCCAGGAAACTGAAAGCTACTATTTTCACCATCACACACATCATTCAAGCAAAGTGTTAATACTTTATCATGAGTATTTGTAAATAATACTTTTCCCCACACAATATCCTTTAAATGTCTTTTACAGGTCAAGAAATAAATCTAACAAAGTAAAACAAGAAATGAAGGAGGCTATTTATCTTCACAAAAAAGAAGGCTGCTTTCCAAACAGGATCAAGATGCAAAAGAGCTAATAAAACTTTACCTTACCTAGATTGAAAATATTTTGGGCCCAAAAGGTAGGATCACAGTGAAACTGGATGGTGTTGTTAGCCACTGGCGAAGCATCACACCTTGCTCGGAGAAGATACCGTAGTCGATATGTAATCTACAACAGGAATAAACAAGATTTTTTGATCTGGGGCCAGAGCCATGTATCAAAAAAGCATAAAACGTCTTTTAAGCTCTCCTCCCCTCCCTCCCTACCTCCCTCCCTAAATAAAGAAAACCCAAACCCATAAAACAACAACAAAAGCCTGAAGAATCCCCTAGAGAACCGAGGTGAAAGAGAAATCTGTCCGTTACAAATAAAAGAGGTATTCTTAACATCTTTCCATTATTCCCGAATTAGTTTTAAAAAGCAATCAACTGTAGCCTAAAAAAAAATTTCTTCTCCCCCATAGAAATACACATCCTTCCATAAACTTCGTCATTACGCTCAATCAATTGAACTACCTGCAAGTGTAGTACAGATTCATAAACCATTGCTGTTTCTTCCCCCCCTCCCAAATTTATCTTAGCACATCCCATCCTTTTGGCAACAAGTAACATCACAGACCGTTTTCCTTTGTAGTAAATCTATGTTTTCTTCACACAGCCAAAGAACAGATTTTATAAACTGTCTTTTCAGAGTCTTCCAACTGCTTGGTTCCAAAGGACTGAACTATGACTACCTTCCACAAGCAGAATATTCTACCAAATGCTCAGTACGTATCTAATTCCTAGAAATAAAACATTTTCTTGCAGTTGCTTCACTAGACACTAATTTAAGAATAACACACAGCAGATACAGAAAAAACTTGAAGACTTCATCATTAACTTTCTTGAATAATAGATTATTTCCTGAAGAAGTTCAAAAGACAAACAAACAAACCCCCCAAAACTCCCCAGTAGTTTCTCAAGTAAGCAATGAGAAAATAAAGAAAAAACTTTTATGATACAATTATAGGAACTGGGGAAAAAAAATCTACAAACTTTCCTCAATATTGCCACTGATTTCTGTCTCATTAAGCTAGTACAATCTAGTAACCCGTCAACAAATCATGGTCAACTTTTTGTACTGTTTTATGTTGGGCTCTTATTGTTATTACTTTTATTATTATTATCACTATCATTAAAATTCATCATAAGCAGTCAGCTTAGTGAGACCACATGCACTCAGACCTTAAGCGTCATTAGAGTACTGCAATATTTAGCTTCATTAACTGTTTGCATGGACAAGCAAAAGCCTCAGCTTTGTTTTTTCTATTTTTGAAGTCTTTTAGTGGAAGATGAGTCTGACAGAACAAAGCAATACATTAATTTTCACATTAAAATGCTGTATATCAGACTATGATACATATAAATATCATCCGTCTCTGAACTCAGAAGCTGTAACAAGTACTGAAAAAACCCTCAGTGATGATGTAGGACATGCAACATTTTTCCCAGTGTGTCATGGCTTCATGGTTTTCACTCCAGAGAAAAGGAGGTGTTTCTATTTCTGCAGATCTACAAGAATTCTGTAGTAGTGAGGAAAGATTCATGACTGGAATCATGACTAGGAAACATTCTGTATTTATGTTTAAGAAAAAACCTTGAAAAATTATATACAAATATCCCAATTAGTGGACAGTCATTTAGGAAGCCCAGTTCCCTAGTATTACTGACAAGTGTGTGTGTGCGTATCTGCACTCTATTATAGTCTCTAAGTAAATAGACAGTTATCTTCCTAATCTTACCAAGCGTTTACTGTACAGTAGTGCTGTGCTGCTCCCACTGGAAACTGCCCATCTGGAAAAATTCATTACATGTTCTAGCTGTTTAGAGAGACCTTCCACTTCATGTTTTTGCTGCAGAAGTTTCATCCTATGCTCTTTTGCTAGATTCTACAAGCAGAAAAGCTGTTTCAGTCAAAGGGTTCAATTTACAGTTAAGAGGCATTAGCTTTCATATTTGTAATTCACAATAATCAAGTGGTTTCACTTCAGCTCTTCTAAAAAGCACCCCTGCCCCTGACTGCAGGAATCAAACCAAAAGGTCAGTATGCATTTATTCAAAATAGCTGGACTTACTGTACAGATTCCCATTTTCTGTCACTACACATTTTCATATAGATTTGTGCCTCTCTATACACACATACAATTTTTAAAACACAATTGGAGGAAACATTTTTCCAGGTACCCATTCCATGCAATTCTCTCTTTTGATTTGCTATTGGGATTGTCGAATTTATGAAAAATTCTGGTGGAAAGATTTTTCATGGTGATGCATAGAGTTACGCAAAAGCAAATTACTGCAAAAGCATGAAGAAATTGGGCTCTGAGACAGCCCTGATTCACAAAGCACGGAACACACATAATAATGACAAATAAAACAACCACCTCCCCAAAACCAAAGCCTCTTCCCTCTGAAGCTCGATGTGCCCAAATGGCTTGTGAGCGACATCTCTCCACTTTGGAACTGTGACAGGACAGGCACAGGTGGCTAATGCTAGACATGGATTTTACTTTAAAGTGAATCCATACAAAAAATAACACTGACATTTTTGTTTCCTACGACAGAAATGAAATTACCTCCAACTGATGCAGCAGAGCTTTTCCCTTTTTGTTTATTTCTACCATCAATGTAAATATTGCAACTTTAATATCCTGTTCCACCTGCTTTTGGTTCTGATTCACTTCAAGAATTCTGTAAGTAGATAATACAGAAAAATATATTCTTCAGCTCACAAATCCATTCTCCAAACAGTATTTTTAAAAAAAATCTACCCTACTATGTTCCTGAGACTGCATTTCTTGATCATATGCACTAATTAATACATATACCATCTGATACATACAGTCAGGAAAATTACTGTTAGAAATAGAAAAAGCAAGTACCAGATACTTACAATAAGATTAATTAATTAGCAGCAAATTCTAATGCCACATGTCTGTAAAATTTTGTCCCTGATAGAAATGAAATCCTCATTGTAATTGAAGTTCTTGATTTTTAATTGTCTGGCACATCTCTGGAACAGCCTATGGCAATCAAAACTGTCTAAGTCTAATTTCCATCTAGGGTAGAATGGCGTTCCAGAAACAAAAACTATCAATTGTCGCAGCACAACAATATGCCGTCCACGACAAGATTCAGAAGAGGGATTTTCAGACGGATCTGACTCACACACAGACAAAAGACGTGCAGTGGTGGTCACGTTTAATCTACAAAGTATGAAGTATAGGCCAAGCAAAATACAAGAGTCAAAGGTAGAAAAGGTATATACAAGAGAAATTGGCTAGCACCGCGATATTGTTAGCAAGTGTCTTTTATACCTTTACAGAAAGAATTATGACCAATTAGCAAGTGATACTTACAGATACAAATTAAACTGACCAATTAAAAAGCAACAGTTACTAGTAAAAACAACTACCATACACGAGGATAAAGCAGTACACTTCAAAGAAATGTGAATGTGATAAGACCGGTGCTGTGTGGTGTGGGAAGGATAAGATGTTAAGGCTTTGGGGGGCCCCAAGGTCTCTGCGTGCAGCTGCAAAGGCTCCTGCTAGGTGACTCCCACCTTCTCTCCCAGGCTATCTAACTGCTTCCTTGTGAGAAACTGACTTTGGCCTTGTCCAGCTTCCCTTCTGCTAGGCCCTAGATCCTGCAGCCCACAATAGCATGCCACAACAATCAACAGCTTTTCCAATGTAGCCGTTTCAACACCAGCGCTCCAACTCATAACAGCAAAGCATAATCTTATGTTTTGAAAGCCCCAATTGCTAAGATGCAAGGGAGAATAACCACTTAGATGCAGCAAAAGACGAGAAAGGTGTCTACTGTTTTGGGTTTTTCTTCCTGTCTCCTGAAAGAAAGGCAACAAGAGAAGGAAGAGTTGAAGTTGCACTCAGCATCCCATACTGTGTTGGACCTTCCTGGGTACTGCCTTTGAACTTTGCTCAAGAAGCAGTTACAAAGGCTTACTGCAGCACACATTTTACAGATTTATTTTTCTCCTAGGTTTGTTGCACTGAGTGAATAAAGCCCCAAGCATAAAAGTATAACATATATCTTCAAATATGTGTCACAAGCACTATGAAAACGTTGAGTCATAACCTTTCACTTACTAAGAGGGATCTAGACTAGGCAAGTGTGCTGATGGTGGGAGAGAATATAAGATTGCCTTTTACAGTCTTCATTGCGTAAGTTGTTTTGTTGCACTCAAGCTATGGCTGCCCATTAAGTCCACAGGCTGAGCAGAAGAGTTACCTAATACGGCTAAGCACATTAAACAGGCAACAGTCACTACAGCAAACTGAAGATTTTAGGATTTCTCTTTCTGGAAGAACAAAAGGAGAGAGGTACAAAATACACTACTCTCACATTTCAAGAAAGTACAGTGTATACAAAGTTGCCCTCTCTCAGTTTTAACCTCAACATCTGATACATACCTGTTTTGGATTTGCTTCCCTGTATATTTTATGTACTTATTCTTCTCTATCAATTTGGTTATTAGTGTCTCAATGATCACTTTCTGGTTCTGAAATGCTTCTTCTATAAATTGGTACCTGCAGTAAAAAGAGGTGAGTATTTACACATGCAAAAGGTGTCATATACTCACTAAAAAGCAGAGTGCCTTAGAAAAGACTTAACTGAAGAAAGACGCTGCTCAAGTCCAAGATTTAACTGCCATTACGGAAGCATTATGCCAGCAAATGCTGACATATTTTATTTATAGTAAATTTCAATTTATAGTATATTTCATCTATTTTTTTTATTATATGATTTTCATAAATATGAAGGGATATTGCATGACCATAGCCCAGTTTTAGGAAAAGGAAAATAAATACTATGCTGCAGTCATCACTTTGTAAGTGAAAGTGCATGTAAGCTATTACTTCATGCAAGAGAAGAAGGTAGAAACAGAAGGGGAAAAAAAAAGATTGCTGAGTCAGTAGAAGTCAGCAACATTTTAAATCAGTAAACTGAAATCATCAACAATGTGAGGGGAAAAAAGATGTGGCACATTCAGAAAGGGCTATAAATCCTAAGAAATGGAAAACTGCAGAGAAACATTACAACCACATAACAGCAAGTTTTAGCCTGTTCCAAGGAAGAACAGGGGCCAATACTTCTCCACCTATTGATATTCACCTGGTCAGGCAAGCGAGTTCTTCGGGTGGTTGCATCAAGTGTAGTAAGCATATTAGTACTTAACCTAAGAGTACACCTGTACAGACCACTACTGCATATGCTAGTCAGCAAGATTCTTGTCTTGTACTCAGAAGTTATATATAGTCCCACTTTCAGCTTCTGTGGCCAATAAGAGATAACCAAGGAAGAGTAACTCAAAAATTTGACTGTTACATAGTGTTGTCAAAGTACAGTTTAGCCAAACATTAGGTTTATGTTTCCTCTTAAAGGGCCCTTCACAGAAAAAATGCCCATTCGCTTCGTTATGAAACTGTTTGGTCATGTGTCATTATATAATCATCTTGTTGAAGGACAAATGGAGAAATTACACATAAGTGTACAGTTGCATAACACAGCCCCTGTGATTTCTAATGACTCTCTGAAGAGCTGCACAGCAACAAATTCTGTACAAATAACTTCGAGGAGAAAAAAAATGTTTTTAAGTGCTTAAGTTAAAGGTGCTTAAATCACCAGATTAACAACAACTGGAAGAATTAGGTTTTGACACACTAATCAGCTACACTCTTTCGAGTATGGTCTCTGTTTACTTCTAGGCTTTATTTCTGAGCAGAAAATTTTGCACTTTTTTCATCTGACTGTACTCCACACAGCTAGACCTACAACCAACTTCAATTTATCTTCCTACAAGTGAGTTGCATAAAACATACACTTTGTTTTGATACCTGTGCTCTTTGTGCTCTAGTAACTGACAGTCTCGGCAGGTCAACTTGTCACAGGTTTCACAATACAATTTCAACTGCTCCTTTTTGTGGTAGGGGCAAAAGACAGGTCGCTGACTGGTCACACCAACTGCCTCTGTTGAATAAAAGAAGATGATGTCCAGTCTCCTGAAATTATTAAAGATTTGCATTCTTTTGTTTTTCCTTACTGTATTCCTCATCAGTGCGCTAGAAGTCTCAAACTGTTTGGAACCATTATATCTGATCTCAGCTATGCAGAAGACAGTACTTGTCTGCCCCTCAATTGATAAGACAGACGTGAAGGAGGGGATGATAGTCCTTATGACTGCACAGTTCTGTTGTTGTCCTGCTTCTGAGGTGCTGGAGTGCATCCAAAGAAGGGCAACAAAGCTGGTGACGGTTCTAGAGAACAAGTCTCATTGTTGTCCTGCTTCTGAGGTGCTGGAGTGCATCCAAAGAAGGGCAACAAAGCTGGTGACGGTTCTAGAGAACAAGTCTCATGAGGAATGGCTGAAGGCTCAGGGGAGACCTTTTGGCTCTCTAGAACTACCTGAAAGGAGGTTGTAATGAAATGGGAGTTGGTCTCTTCTCCCATGTAACAGGTGATAGGACAAGCACAAACAGTCTCAAGTTGCTCCAGTAGAAGGTTTAATTTGGACATTAGGAGAAATTTCTTCACTGAAAGGGTTGTCAAACACTGGAACAGGCTGCCCAGGGAACTGGTGGAGTCACCATTTCCGGAGGTATTTAAAAGATGGGTGGATGTGGTGTTTAGTGACATGGTTTAGTGTTGGACATGGCAGGGTTAGGTTAACAGTTGGACTTGATGATCTTAATGGTCTTTTCCAACCTAAACAATTCTATGATTCTAAGTGTGCATCAGGGCACTTATCAATAATTTAAAAGTGTAAACTGTAATGTCTTGCTCTTGATCAAGCATGGAGCTAACACCCTCCTGCATGAAACTACAATATCACTAAAAAAAAAAAAAAGACACAATGGGCGTAAAATGAAACAAAAGAGGTTCTCAGTGAATAGAAGTTGAACCCTTTTTACCACGACAATAGCCAAGATTCCTCAGAGAAGCTGTACTGTACGTGTACACCATGACCTCCCTTGTTGGTTCTCAAGGCCCAAATGGATAAAGCCCCATGCAACTTCATCTGATCTTGCAGATGACTGCTTTAAGCAGAAGGCTGGACTAGAGATGATCTCCTGAGGCTCCCTCCAACATGCATTACCCACAGATCTTAGTGAGGAACACCACCCCAATTCATAACATACTTCCCTTTGAGGTAAAACATTTCAAACTTAAAATATACTTAGCTAAAACGTACGTTCTGAAATGCTTTACTGCTAATACAGCATGCTTTATTATCAGAGTGCTGAAAAAATATAACCTATTAGTGCTCCTTTTGCTGCAGTGCACAACAATAAATTTCATATAAATCATTTGGCAGACTTCTATTAAAACTAGGAGACATGCATAAACAGGTATTTTCTACAGCTGATCTCTAAAGTCCAGGCAACAATTTTCAATCCTTCCAGATGAAAAATAACCTAGGTTTATTTATTTGATTTATAGACTTTGCAAAATATCATGACATACAAATCTGCAGGATTTCTTACCACTACGCAGCATGTGTGACAGAAAAATGACTGTCGTATCCCCAGCCATGACAAAGTCATCCTTTTCAGTAACTACACTCTAATGCATCTAATGTGTAAAATAGTCTTGTCTTTTGTTAACTGTATCATTCAAGAGATCCACTTACACGGAGAGCAGCCAAAGAAACACCAGAACTCATTCAAATGGTTGCAGCCTTCACAAATGAAATTGAAATTAGTGACCGGGAGGCAGGAAAGTATTAAAACATTTCCACTACCAGCAAGAAAAATAACTACTTCATATGCACCAAATGGTTGTATCACAATGAATCTACCCTTTTACACTTACTAGGACTGAGGAATACAATTTTTGAAATTTATCACTTGAAAAAGAAATGTGATAGTCTAATACAGTCTTCCAGTGCAGACACATATTCTTTGTGAAATTACAAATCAAGTCTATTACCTGGAGATACTTCCTCTTTCTGTCTTACAGTATGTTCCTTTGTGAATTTAACCCTCTGGTGAGCTCTGATGCAGGTCTTGCACAACCATTCTACACATTCCACACAAAATCCATGGGCTTCTGCATTGTCTTCACAGCTTGTGCAGACCTGACATGAGAAAGAAAAGGTAGCTGTTAAAATAAATACAGAATATACATACAAGCTGTTGTTCATATGACATCAGTGCACTTTTACAGTTTTCTGAAAACAGTGAAACAAGAACAGAAAACTGCCTGGGGTACATGAGCACTATAAATAACTGCATATAAGTAACTAAATGTGACTTCTCAAAGAAAGTGATCATTGCCAGTGTTACTCTAAAGCCTTTCCCAACCTGATAAAGTCAAATCATTACTTCCTGCCCAACACTCTACAACTAGAAGCCATACAATGTTTACTATAAGCAGAATCACAGAATCATTATGGTTGGAAAGGACCCTCAAGATCATCTAGTCCAACCGATAGCCCTACACTACTCTTATCCCTAAATCATCCCCTGAAGAAACACATCAATCTTCTTAAAAACCTCCAGGGATGGTGACTCCACCCCCTCCCTGGGCAGCCTATTCCAATATCTAACCACTCTTTCAGTAAAGAAATTCTTCCTAATATCTAATCTAAACCTACCCTGGCACAACTTAAGCCCATTCCCTCTAGTCCTGTCACTAGTCACAAAGGAGAAGAGGCCAACACCCGCCTCCCTAGAATGACCTTTCAAGTAGCTAAAGAGAGCGATAAGATCTCCCCTCAGCCTCCTCTTCTCCAAGCTAAATAACCCCAGCTCCCTAAGCCTCTCCTCATAAGGCCTGTTCTCCAGACCCCTGATTAGCTTAGTTGCCCTTCTCTGCACCCTCTCTAGTACCTCAATGTCCTTCCTATACTGCGGTGCCCAAAACTGCACACAGTACTCAAGGTGTGGCCTCACCAGTGCCGAGTACAGTGGCAAGATCACCTCCCTGCTCCTGCTGGTCACACTATTCCTGATACAAGCCAGGATGCCATTGGCCTTCTTAGCCACCTGGGCACACTGCTGGCTCATGTTCAGCCGGCTGTCAATCAGCACCCCCAGGTCCTTCTCTGCTGGGGAGCTCTCCAGCCACTCCTCCCTGAGCCTGTAGCGCTGCTGGGGGTTGTTACGCCCAAAATGCAGGACTCTACATTTACCCTTATTAAAACTCATCCCATTGGCCTCTGCCCATCGATCCAGCCTGTCTAGGTCCCTCTGCAGAGCCTGCCTACCCTCAAGCAGATCGACACTCCCACCCAGCTTAGTGTCATCTGCAAACTTACTAAGGGTGCACTCTATCCCCTCATCCAAGTCATCAATAAAGATGTTGAACAGGAGAGGCCCCAGCACTGACCCCTGAGGGACACCGCTCGTGACCGGCCGCCAACCGGACTTGACTCCATTGAGCACAACCCTCTGGACTCGGCCATCCAACCAATTTTTTATCCAGCCAAGCGTGTGCTCATCCAAGCCACGAGCAGCCAGTTTCTCAAGGAGAATGCTGTGGGAAACTGTCAAACGCCTTGCTAAAGTCAAGGTAGACAACATCCTCAGCCCTTCCTTCATCTAATAAGCAAGTCACCCCATCATAGAAGGAGATCAGGTTAGTCAAACAGGACCTGCCTTTTGTGAAGCCATGCTGACTGGACCCAATCCCCTGGCCGCTCTGCAAGTGCCGCAGAAGTGTACTCAGGATGATCTGCTCCATCAGCTTTCCTGTCACAGAAGTCAGACTAACAGGCCTGTAATTTCCCAGATCATCCTTCCTTCCCTTCTTATATATGGGGGTAACATTGGCTGATTTCCAGTCTGCTGGTACCTCCCCAGTCAGCCAGGACTTTTGAAAAATGATGGAAAGTGGCTTGGTGAGCACCTCCGCCAGCTCTTTCAGCACTCTTGGGTGCAGTCCACCCGGCCCCATGGATTTGTGTTCATCCAGGTGATGCAGCAGGTCAGTGACCATCTCCTCTTAGACTAAGGGGAAGTCACACTTCTCCCTGACCATATTCCCCAGATTAAGGGAATGGATTCCCTTTGAAACAATAGACTCTTGTGAAACATTTGCTAAGGACAGAGCATGATCAGCCCTGCTCTGATTTTAGAATCCGCCTTCAGTTCACACATAAGCTTTAAATTTAGTTTCTGTCATCTGCTTACAGTCTCAAGAAGCACATACAGTATTGAACAGCAGGGTTCTTCTCAAGAATCTCTGCATCACCACTTAAAGATAGCATTCCAGTTAAGCTAATCAGTAAGGCTACTCCAGAACAGATGTGCAACCAATGAATACTGGTTTCCAAACTATGCCTTGTTGATACCTGGAGCTTTGTGGACTATGCTCAAGAGATTTAGAAAAAAAGTTAATTAAGGAAAACAAACCTGAGAGCAGACCAAAACCTCTCTGCCCAGAGTCAATACATACACAAAATTCCTATGGATCCACAATTTGAACAAAAGACAGAAGAATATGAATGATGAACACCACCACTTCACATGTTCTTAACATTTTTTAATTTCTAACTCCTCCTTCAAAATACTTCTGTAGTCATACCTTCAAGGGTTTTTAAGTGGTAAAAACCGTTAACATGTTTATACAGATACTTGTTTAGGTAACTACCATCCATTTCTAACAACATTTAGCACGGCTGTAAACAAATATAGACTAAGTTAAAGAGGAAGAAAATATTTACATCCTGTGAAGGTACATAATATATATGTGGAACTATGCCTCAGTTTCCCCTTCAAGAAAAAGAGGAAAATTAACACAAAACTTGCTTTAGGCCACACAGCAAGTTACTGACAAAACAGCAATTTGAACACAGTTATTTCCAGATTCTTAATGCTGTGCCTATTCTTATGGATAATGTTGAACTCTCAAAGTAAATATCTTCAGAGAAAAGAAGTTGCAATATAAGGGTTGTTGATCCCTCTTGTTGTCACTTAGAGCTTGAAGCAGTTCCTTTTCATTAACGGTGACATGCAAAGGAGAAAAGACCAAGCTTGTGCCCCCTTTTCTGTTTCTTTACTCAAAGGAGGCCTGAAAGATTTGGATTTTGGTGTTTGTTGGTTTGTTTTATTTTGGGGGGTTTTTTTGTGTTTTGGTTGGTTGGTTGGTTTGGTTTTGGTTTGGTTTTTAATCTTCTGGCTTGATTTGTCTTGTTCTTCCCATGCTCCTCTTAACAAGAATTCTATTCTTATCCAGACTAACTAACTAAGGAGAAATATCGAAGTTGGGACATCATAAAAATGAAAATGAAAGTAAAGCAATTAAGGGAACTGTAATCAGGAAATTGAAAATGTTTCACTTGCTCTTAGTCCTGAATTTCAGTGACTTTTAAAAAAAAAAAAAAAAATAGTATTCTTAAGCACTCTGCCCAGCCTCTTGCAAAAGTATCAAACAAGCAAGTACCACTGAGGTAATTACTTCAACATTACATCTTCTCTGGCACAAACTGTCTTTCTTCTCCTTTCCCAGTTTCTCCTCCTCAGGTGTGCCAATGCAACGCTCTGCAGGACTGTGGCGTAAAACTGGATAGATTACATCATATTAGCCCAAGAATCAGTTACATCAGCATTGCTGACTGGGCAGTGAACTACTGCAGGACGAGAAAGAAGTTTTAAAATCAGTCTTGCTGCCAGAAAGGTATGATCATGCTGTTCCCCCAGATGCCCAGAGGTGTTTTTACAACTTAGAGCAGAGAACAAGAGACTAAGTATTTGCTTTTCTAGTGTGAAAAACCCAATAGTAAAAACAAAATAAGCAAAGGAAAAACAACAAAAGTGTCTTTCAGGTACTCTTGAATTTAAAAAAACAA
Organism: Galbula dea; assembly: GCA_013399015.1. Taxonomy (NCBI): domain Eukaryota; kingdom Metazoa; phylum Chordata; class Aves; order Piciformes; family Galbulidae; genus Galbula; species Galbula dea. The sequence goes on along the minus strand of VWZX01001670.1, from coordinate 66,599 downwards.
ACTAACAAACAAAAAAAACCAACCCACAGAACAGTGGAAAAAACCAACAAACTACAATAACCCTTCAGATCACCATTAGCAAACTTAGGCAGATAAACTTGCTACATGCCAGGACCTCTAAGTTCGTTCAAAGGATTTCTGAAATTATTAATTTCTTCTGGATTCCAATATCTTTGTCTATTTTCTGTTTTTCAATATCCTTTATGGGTGGTTGTTTTATTTTTAAAACTGGTTCGACCTGCCCTGTTGGAATGTAATGAAGATTGTGGTTCAATAAATAATAAGCAAGTCCAAACGAATGGAAACTCCTCCTTTGTAGTCCCAAAAATATACATTCCAACTTTATATTCTTCAAAGCCACCAAGTGGAAGGAGACAGATTTCTAAAATTTTTCATAGTCATCATAACTCCTTCTGTTGAAATAGCTATGTCTGCCAGGTAGATACTAGATTTGCTTCTACCTACTTCTTATTTGAAATATGCATTTTCAGATACAGCTAGGATTTTGCTAAAACTTCTAGTTATTAGAATTAGTACAAGTACATCGTAGTACAACTACTGCAAATATTTCACTCTTATTTTTGTGACTCATAAAAGCAATGCTTCAGTGATTTCGAAGAAAAATCTCCTTAGTTAACCTAGAAGCCTTTACTCTGATTAGACATATTTGGGTTTTTTATTTGAGTTTTCCTTGTAATTATATTCAATTCAGTTACGAATTTTAGTATTTATAACCCTGGTAAGTGTTCATCCAGCCTTCTTTCAAATTTAATGAAAGCTGAAATTACTCAGCATGTTGCAGGTAAGTACTGTTTTTTTCTGTTGTAAAAGCTTGTATATTTACTTAAAAACATGCAAGAATTGAGGTAATAGAGCTGTCTTCTCAGCTACTGTAGTAACTAACCACCTTCCAATTAAACATACTTTGACTATCAATGAGAAAATAAGCAAGCAAAGATTTCAGATTTTCAGAGGAAGAAAGCAAAGTAGTCCAGAGGAATATTCAGTGAACTTCACCAGTGTAAATTAGATGCAGTGGTTTCCCCTACTGGATCCAAAATGGTAATAGTTATATAACTTACCTCTTTGCACATACAAAATCCCCAAAGATAGCACCTGTCTTTTGGGACATTCTCACCTATATGTATAGCTCTAAATATGAACCACATCTGATTCTGTGATATCTCAAAATGCATGCGCCCTGATCAACATAACCTCCTTCCTCCAACATCCCATCAACAGCTGCCTCTCTTCAAAGCACAACAAACCCATACTGTGACTCTTCTTGAGCCTACTACCCACTGCCTTAAAACAGTGGCTTTCAAAAATGTTTTAGCCATGGCTACAGCTTTGATAAGTGATTTAGCATACTAGTTGTTCTTTGGAAGAATACATAGTAGCTATTCTAGCATGATACAAAACTAGAGGAACTTTTTATTCTAAATTGTCTTCATCAATTGCTCCATTAGCCAGTTTGACTTCCTGTCCTAGTATCCAGACATAGTATCAGATGTAAACCCGCACCTTGTTTTGTTCCTACATTCCCAGTACCTCGCATAAAGTCCAACTAATTTTCAATCCTATTATATTTAAAACTCTCAGGTCAGTAACTGATACAAAAGCTTTCCCACTATCAAAAAGCTTTTTGTATATATATTCTCTTTTGGACATAGAAGCTAGAAGAATTAGCTAGGAGAATTAGATTAAAATGCACTACAGATTAAATATGCTGCAGCAACATCAATGTTACAACACTATGATATTCTCTTCTGCATGAATCCCACATTTTGTCATTTTTACTGTCATGGCTTTGCACACGTTACATAATTTTCGTATGTTAACTTCCTAAATTTCCCTCACTTGTTTATTCTTTAGTCTTACCCAAATTTAGCATCTGCTTCAGTAACATCCTGGGTTTGAAACTCCCTTCTGCTCACTGTTATGAATCAAGTATAATTAATTTTTATTTTCAAACTTCTCTTCAGCACCCAGTATTTTTTCCAAGTCTCTCAATATATCATAATACAACAAAAATTATAAAGGAGCTGCTGTTTTGAAGTATTTCTGTCCTAGCTGCCCACAATCTACAATGATTACTTTCAAGAAGATCACAAATGCATTTCCCATTAGTCTCTTTTCCTCTGGAAAACTTCCTATGCTGATAGCCAGCACAAAATTCTTCATGCTCTCTTTAAAGCTATCTAGAAAAACCTTGTGGAATATACACTAGGGAGCTATAAACTCTATTTATGCTTACTTCTTCTGCTCCTGAAGTTTTCCATAGAAATTGCTAGAAAGAAAAGCTACGTAAATAGGGTATTGAATGGCCAAAATCAAACTGAGATCATTTTCATTTGAGATAAATGGATGGCACTTTAATTGTTTTTCTTACCCCAATATGCCAGGCTCCATGATATGACATTCACTCCTACAGTTTTAATTCAATATGCTAAAACCTGGCTTAGAATTATTACCATTTTAAATCTGAAAGAACCAAAACTTGAATTTGAGGGAGTTTGTCTCCCTTGAATTGAAATAAAGTAGTCCTTTCTGACAACATACATTTACAGGCTAGTCATAGATATGGACCAGTGATTCTAAGCCAACATCACTTGCACAGAAACCATGGCTTGCCTCTAATTCTTAAACATCTTGCTAAAGCTGCCAAATTATTAAAGCCAAACTAATCACTCTGTAGAAAGCTTCTATAAAATAGCCAAAGTTTTTGACAGAATTTGGATGATCTCTGATCCAATATTTCCTGCAAGTCTCATTATCTTTTCCAGTTCAATTCCTCTGATCTCCTGCCTATCTTGCACTGCCAATTTTTCTTTTTTTTCTCTTTGCTCCTTCAAAGGCAAAACAATACAGGCTGATTAGAAGGATGTATCATCCTTAAACCTCATAATATTCCCCCTTGAACAGTACACTGATCTGTTTAACTGTTATTGAGTCAACTTCGCTGTTCCACAACAGACAGTTTTATAGAATGGTTTAACTTTTTTTTATGGTTCCAATGTCAAAGTACAAAGGAATGTCCATAAAGCTTTATTATCATTCTAAAATAAATCTATTCAAACAAAACAGAACTGCACATCATTCATTTCCAAGAGGTAAGGTACATGCTCACTTAGCAGGCTTCTAGCAAAACATCTAGCTCCATATGAAAAAAAAAGAAAGTCAGCAGAAAAGCCAATGAATGTACTACTGTGCTGTCTCAGCAAATTCTGCTACTTTGCCTTCAACTTCTGTAGAAAGTATGCTGAGTTCAGCCAGGGAACTTAGCTGAAGAACAGACATGCTTTCTGAACTGCAAGCCTGCAGGTTTTTGTTAGGGAGAGAGAGAAGAAAAGATAGAATGGGAAGAGTAAGACAGAAGTCTGAGAAGGGAACTTAAGGGAACACAAACGATTTGAAGAACCTCCCTGAAATCTGCTCACACCACTCAGCTAGAGATGATTCCAAACAAGTTGCTTAAATATGTGTATTTTCCCTGTATCTCTCTCCAGCAGATCACGATCCAAAGGTAAACAAAAGAGACACCTCATCAGTTTCAAGGAAGTGCCTTATCCTGACATCACCAAGTTTGGTGGATACTCCAAGTTTTGATAGCCTATGACTCATTCCAGTACACCCAATTTTACATTATTATAATCAACCTCAAGTATATAAAGAACCTTTCTTTAATTTTCACATCCTTATTCAAGTTTCAAGGCTTCAATTCCCCACTTGCAAAGGAAGCAGAAAAACTTGGGGGAGAAACAAACAAACAAAAAAAATCTTTTGTCACTAAACCCAGGAATAATAATTGTACTTCTATAACCACTCTCCAAAGCAGTACCTTAGAGGATTTGTTATATAACTAAGAGATGTTGGCACAGTCCCCTCTTCTTCCCTCCCCCAAAATCAGGACTGCTTCTGTATAACAGTTATCTTGGTTCTTTTCCCAATCTTGAAGTCACTAAAGAAATTATGATCAAATTTTCAATGCAGCAGGGACTACTCATTTTTTCACTCTTACTGCTAAAGAGTATCGAGACACTTTGTGTTAAGCCTCACTCCCATCTCCAAAACTCAGATATTTCCCTGCAACAGCCAGCGGTGAAAAAAACACAAATGTACCAATGGAAAAAACCACACACACAAATACCAAAAAAGCAAACTTCAACTTGTCCTACATTAAGAGAACATTGCTTATTATGTCCAGAGACGCCTAACTAAAATTCAGTTGCACAGAATCACAGAACATTAGGGGCTGGAAGGGACCTCGAAAGATCATCTAGTCCAACCCCCCTGCTAGAGCAAGATTCCCTAGAGTAGGAAACACAGAAACGTGTCCAGGTGGGTTTTGACTATCTCCACAGAAGGAGGAGACTCCACAAACTCTCTGGGCAGTCTGTTCCAGTGCTCTGGCACCCTCACTGGGAAAAAACTGGTCAGTCATTTCTCAGAAATCCAGTTGCAAAATTCCTTAAAGCTGAACACAATTTAATGGTTTTCAAGATATGAGTTAATTGCTGCCTCAGAGATGATGCAACATTTATGCCATAATCATCAGCAAGCTGGTATCAAAACCCTGACTGGGTACTTTCATCTGTTCCTGAGAGACATACCCACTCGCATATGCAAGCACAAATTTCAGGTAAGCGTTGAAACAAACTACACAATAAAGGATGTCTAAGAAGCTGTCCCCAAAACAAATGGATCTAGAGCTAGTGATACAGGTTCCTAAAACAGGAAAGTAAAAAAAAAGGAATTTTCAAAATAAATGAAGACCACAATCCAAATGTTAGGGGATTAGTTGAATTTTCACCAATTTTAACTGGTTTTCTGGGGTAATGATAACAAAGAAATTCAAGTCTTTTTCTGCATATTAACAGCAAAAAGGCCACACAGCAAGAAGCCATGAATATGCATACACATCCAAAAGGTGTTAATTTGATTACATGTTAAAGCACTTACCTGATTTGATTTCTCTACTGTGCTACTGGGAACCTCTGCGGTATCCTTCACGAAAAAATTATCTATGATGTGTCTCTCTGCATACTCCTGACCACAAATTGGACAGCGGATAACACCAACTGAGGGGGGAAAGAAAATATTTTCATTATGCTTGCACAACTTAAGATACATCAAACAACTTCAAATGCAGCTTGTAAGGATAAATACTTTGAAATGATGTTTTAATACTTTCCTGTCAATTAGGTATGAGTGAAAATAAGTTAATTCTCATTTATCACTGAAATAACCTTTACCTGTTATTCCCTGATGATGTAATCTTTCAAACAAGGTTAAGCATCTTTTTGTTTCAAACTTATTAAAAAATCTGCTTTAACCTTATTGAATATTAATTCAATTTCTCCAAAGGGAATGTACTCCCACTGACAATTTGCTGTTATAGGATGGATTGAAGTAAATATTTATTACTGTGCAGTATTAATTAGTGACATTGTGCAGTATTACATGCACAAATATGCCAGCAGAGCGACGTGACTGACTTCCAACTAATATGAGCTCAAATGTACTAAGTTCAAAATTAGCAAGGCAAGTTGTAGAGAGGATGAACATGCCTGTATTGTGACTATTTTCACACTGAGCAAAACAAAATAAGCAAGAAAGACATAGCTATAAATAAGTAAGGACTCTCCCTCCTCTCCTCTGCAAGACACACTGTGGGACAATTCTAAGATAATAACATACTTAATACTTCTGGTTGAAGAAAGAGCCAAGATCCAAAACTGCAAAGGGCTGAACAGTTAATAGTTTTGTCAAGAGAATAAAAAGGACAAAGTCAAGTTCAAAACTTAGGATTCAACGGTTGAGTAGAATGGACTGAAAAGATCTATATAAACTTAAGCAGCCACTTTTCCTAGCTGTAGAAAACAGAATGCCTTAGTAGAACTAAGGCTTGTTTATGACCCAAGAAAAAAAATCTCTAAAATGCTAGGCAAGAACATCTTGCTTTAAGAAATTATCAGTCATTACCATTAAAAGAAAACAAGAAAGAAAAAAAAAAAAGTTAGCTTGAAATAATCACTTAAATAATCACTTAGGACATGGAAGTCATCAATCAAAGCCTACAGCAGAGTCCACACCGAGATAGTTTCTAGACCTACTGCCATAATTTGTGAGAAGGCATGATTTCAGGGCTTTAAAGAAGATCAGCAGTACCATTTAACCTATTCAATTTAACATCAGTATATAATTCAGCACTTGGATATTTAACTAAACCAGCATGGGCTTAATTCTGTTCCTGTTTCCGTTTTGCAGTAAAATGTAGATGTCCAGAAGCTATTAAATGTTTTGCTTTCCGTAACAGAACTTAATTCTTTACTCTAAGTGCTTCATACAAGACTTACCTAACTTTTTCACCATATTCTTCCAATAAACACTAGGGGTTTAACTGGCCAACCCCCTATATAGCAGTTCTCAAACAAAAGTCCACCAGTTTTACTAAATTACCTTTTCATTCTGGATATTTAGCCAGCAGTTTTCCAGTTGTGTGCAAGGCACCTCACTTTTGCCTGAAAGGCTGTGATGTTAAGCCTGATTTTATTATAATTGTCATTTTCCCAGTCTCCATTTCAATACCTATTTATGCAGCTTCCTTTGATATACAAATTCTGCATTTTGTCTAAAACTTTTATAACATAATCATGAAGGATACTTAAGAAATCCAATTCTGGTATGTCAGGTAGCTAATACAACTCCAAGCACCGAATTTTTCTTTTTATTAAAGGAATCAATTTACCAGTCAAGACTGTACATATTTCCTAATACACAAGCTACATGCTTGATGAAAACTAGTATTTTCTACATTTTTGAACAGTATTGATTACAAAGTGCCCTCTGTTCCCTCATCACTCATTCCTGACCCTGACAAACCACATGTGCTCTGGGACAGCACAAGTGATTGAGTCAGTCTTTGCTTCTTCCAGGGAGTGGGGTATAGACAAAGAATGAGACTGATTCAGACAGTGATGTATTTCTCCTCCTCTCCCAAGCTTCACCTTCAAGCCCACAACCTGCTTCATTCACCAAATGCACTACTACTTACACTTAAGCAACATGAGAAGCAGCACAACAATGGGAAAGTGCCAGTACCACCACTGAAGATTAAACCTGGAATCAGTGTCTTCGAAACAGCCTAGCTCTACTAAGCTGAGTTTACAAATTAGCTTGAATAGAAAACATGACAGGCAAGGAAGAGGAACAAATTAGGAAACATAAAGTAAACATTTCACTCGCATTTTCACCAACAGAATGATGCCAACAACCTGTTCGAGAGAGATCACTCAAATTCTAAACAGAGAAAGGAGAAGGAGAAAAGGGAAAATGCCTAAACCTCTCAAAATCCTTTTGAAACTTTCTAGAATTCCTTAATGTTGTCTAGCCTTAAGTCAAGGTTCTTCTGCAACTGGGTGGGTAAATTTGCTTTTGTTATAATCCTGTATTGATGGTTGCTACACAAATCAGTTTTAACCCAGGTTTGATGAACTTCAGGCCCATGGATTTAAGTGAAAATATCTATTATCATAATCTCAGTGTAACTGTTACAGACAGGTTATACTGGCACATGCTGGCAACATAGGCCTTTTTGTCACAAAATGTAAAACAAAACAGCCAGGCAGTATTCCTTTCAGGTCCTAATCCACTACCCTTAAAGCATCCAAGGCTCTTTCAGCAATGTCCTGAATAATAAATACGAGGAACACCATGTGTGGTCTTTTAGTCTACATGGGGGAAATGGAAGGTGCAAGCATACATAGTGCTCTGTACCTGTTCTTTCACAGAATCATAGAATGGTTAGAGTTGGAAGGGACCTTTAGAGGTCACCTAGTCCAACCCTGCTGGTGGAAGCAGGCACACCTATAACCAGATGAGGTTGCTCAGAGCCATGTCCAACCTGACCTCGAACACTTCCAGGGATGGGGCATCCACCACCTCTCAAAGCAAACCTGTTCCACTGCTTCACCACACTTGCAGTGCAAAATTTGCTCATTATATCCAGTTTAAATCTCCCCTCCTTTAGTTTGAAGCCACTACCCCTTGTCCTATTGCAACAGACCTTGCTAAAAGAGCATCTCCACTTTTCGTATAGGCTCCCTTTAAGTACTGAGAGGCTGCACTAAGGTCTTTGAGAGCTTTCTTCTCTCAAGGCATGCAGAATTTGAAAGAAAAGGGTCATGGCAAATAACAGTATCTAACCAATTCATGCAGGTTCATTTCAGAATTTCAGTCTAGCCACCCCAAAGAGACACTCTCACATAGATATGCTGCACATCAGCACTCGAATTTCTACATACTTTCCTTATCAGTAAACCAACAGTAAAGTGGAATGTATATTATACACCATACAATCACCACACAGTCCTGCAGCACCTGGTGAGGAGCTGGCAGTTCACCAGAACCCACATAATTAAGAGAGATACTAAGTTACTGGGAAATAAAAATACAGTTTACAATGAACCCAGAATACAGAGCTTCCTATGAGAAAACAGAGTAAGAACAATGACTACTTTGGAATTACATGGAAAACACAGATAAATACAAAAATAATGTATTCAAAAAACTGACTATATCCAAGACACATACCTTAATTTAGAAAAGCTCATGGACAAACATGTTTCAACGTAAGTATTTCTAATGACACTATCAAGGTTACCTGTCATAATCAGGTACTAAAGTTTTATTTGGAGATAGTAATACTAGCTACAGAATGTAGCTTTTTGCATAGAGTGATAAAACTACACACATGCCAAGCAAAGTTTCCAGCCATTTATCCAATACAAATTGTACGGTTGTCAGCTATCACTGATCTGGTGGAATTTAACTCAGTTCATCTTATTTATGTTGCTTACACCTCAAAACACATCAGCACAACTCTAAGAGCACACAACAGTAAATACCAGGCTGCAGAGACTTATAAACAAGAAATATTTGGAATATGAGCTGGAAAGTTAATGGATTTGATTGGTTTCTCTTTCTGAAGATGACACATAACATTTCTTTTCTTGTGCAGACTCTTCTTTTAAAGCAATATTTTGTCCAGTAACATGGTGTATTTGGTTTAAATATCCAGGTTTTGGTAATGGGGGTGAGAGGTGGAGCTGCAGGCATGTCCTGTGTGAGAAGGCACTGGGAGCTGTCCCATGTCAGATAGAACCAATTCCAGCAAGCTCCAAGAAGGATCCAGCACTGGCCAAAATTGAGCTCATCAGCAACGCTGGTGATACCTCTGTGTACATGTTTAAGAAAGGGTAAAAAACCACTGTGCAACAGTGGCTGGGAGAGAGTAAGGAAAAAAAGTGACGGAAACAGTCTAGCAGACCTCCAAGTCAGTGAAGAAGAAGGGGAAGGACATGCTTTGGGTGCCAGAACAGAGATTTCCTTTGCAGCAGTCCATGGTGAAACACTGATCCTATGCAGCCTGTGGAAGACCACATTAGATCAAATATCCATACTGCAGCAGGCGAATATTCTCTGAAGGGAGCTACAGTTCATGGAAAGTTGTGCTGGTTTCAATTGACAGAGTTAATTTTTTTTCCGAGTAGCTGGCATAATGTTGTATTCTGGATTTAGTATGAGAAGAATGTGGATAAGGCACTGATGTTTTCAGTTATATTAACTCAATGATTTTTCAGCTTCTTATGCCCTGCCAGCTGGCAGTGTACAAGAAGCTGGGAAGGGACACAGCCAGGACAGCTGACCCTAACTGGCCAAAGGTGTATGTCATACTATATGACATCATGCCCAGTACATAAACTGGTGGGAGTTGGCCAGAAGGTGTGGATCACTGCTCTGGGACCAGCTGAGCACTGGTCAGCAGGTGGTGAGCAACTGCATTGTATATCACTTGTCTTTCTTGGGTTTTATTTCATTTCCATATTTTTGTCTTCCTTTTCCTTATAATTATTACTACTATTATGATTACGTTTTTATTTAAATTATTAAATTGTTGTTATCTTAACCCACAGGCTTGATATTGATTCTCCTCTCCATGCCACTGGAGGGTAGGGGACAAGTAAGTGATCAGCTGCATAGTGCTTAGTTGCTGGCTGGGGTTAAACCATGACAAAAGCCCATGCCAAAGCAAGCTCCTGGCAGGAGCTGCGTCCCACAGAGAGGTAGGTGCCCATGCAGGATTAGATTCTTCTGGCTGGAACTAGGGCCTATGGAGGACCCATACTGAAACAGCCTGTGTCCTGAAAGACTGCATGCCATGGTTAAGACCCCACACTGGTGTGGGGAACAAGTGGGTGGTGGATGGAGCAGCATAGAGGAACTGTTATGAACTGACCACAACCACATTCCCCCTGCTCGAGGAGGGAAAAGTCAGAAATTAAGAAGTAATGTGAAAGACAGGGTGAAAAGGAAGGGGTTATTTTACTATTTTTGTGTTTCCTTCTCAAAATCCAAATTTATTTAATTGGTAAAAAATTAATCTTCCTCACACTGAATCTGTTTTTCCCATGGTGGCAATCAATAAACAATCCCCCTGTCTATCTGTCCTGTTGAGGGGGCAAGCAGCTTGGTGGGCATCTGTCAGCCAGCCAAGGTTAACCCACCATACACAAGTCTTAAAGACAAGCCTTCGTGGCTCTGGGATTTTTTGTTGTTGTGTTTTCTTGTTTGACTGGTTTTTGGTTTTTGTTTAGTTTGGCTTTTTAAAAGCTAAATGCATTAAACTAAAATTCTGTCACAGTCAATAAGAGAAGCAAAATGGATCTGAAAAAGCTGCTGGTTTGTATGTAACTTCGCAAATACTATACGAAGATAGTGCTCTGTTATGTCGCAACCTTAGATTTAGAGAATACACAACCTCATGCCAATTAGAATATCTGTACTACTCTGCAGGTGTAATCCAGTTTAGAATATTGCCATCCAGACAGGTCTTACACTTTTCTTTTTCCCAAGTAAAAAGGACTCAGAAGAATACCGAGACAGTGTCATTGGCCTCAAAATAGTTTACCAAATGTCACCATATACTACAGTAGCTCAAAAGAAATTTTATCTAAAAGGTATGAAGACTCAGATGCATGCTAGTGTAGAGAATTTTGGTATTAACAATAAAAATTGAAAAAGCATACAATAAATGACTTAATAAAAAGATTGTTGCTATCTCAAATCATATTATTTTTAATTACTTTGAATGTACAGTTGTGATTTGATAAAGGAATCACAGGCATGGTTTGAAACCCTCTTTTCCTCATCCAGTCTTCCAGTACAAAGACTTAACTCAGACCACGGTCAAGTATTCCTTCCTAGTTTCTGTGGTAGTAACAAAACACAACACTGCATACTAAGGATTACTGCTCTTCCTAGCTTACTATTAGGCCTGATGGAGGAGTTTGGCTTCTTTTGGTGCTGAAATGAAAAAACCCTGACCAACAGACAGTAATCTTGAATCTGTTTAGACCTACAGACCGTATATAGCTTTAGCAGGCAAACGGCCATAGTAGTCAGTATTATAAAAATGTAACTTTGGGGGAGGGGGATTATTGTCTAATTTTGAAAGCAGATAGGGTAAGCATACCATTCACCCAATGGGATGGAGCTGGTTATCTCAAAAGGATGGCCTGTAACTTCCAAGACATGCAGGACAAGTTAGAACTAGTTCTGCGGTCAGAAGCTGAGAGATAAGGGGGTAGAAGACAGGAGTTTAAGAAAGGACACTGTGAAAAAGACAAAGATGATGAAGTAAACAACAACCAGAGGCCCCTGAAGCCCCCAAAGACCACCCCAGGGCTACAATGCACATGCTAAAAGGGGTGGCAACACATGCAAATGGCTTCTTGGAAAACTGTGTACTTGACAAGATTCTTGGAAATATCATAAATACGTATGGCTATTAGGAAACATTTCTTGACTGAAACAGTGGTTAGGCACTGGTGCAGACTAGGTGGTGGAATCCCTGGAGGTGTTCAGAAAACTTGTAGATGTGGCAATTTGCGACATGGTTTAGTGGGCATGGTAAGCAGATGGTTGGACTTGATCTTAGAGGTCTTCTCAATCTTAATGATTCTGTTCTATGATCATGTAATACAAAGGCAAGTTAATATAGCCCTAGCACATTCTTACTACATTCCATGTATGTATTTGATTTTAATGTTCATTGGTACACCTTTTTTTCCTCATAAACATTTAATTACATTTTAAACTGTTTCTTAAGCATGCACAGAGTGTTATTCCTAAACTAACCTCTGAATTACTTAACATTTCCTCCATCGAGTCCCTCTGAAAGATACTTTCCTAGTGCTACATGAGTCAAACTTTTATTTATTTCTTAAGCATTAAGGTTTGGAAGCAAACATGCAGTAGCTTTCTAACCATACTTAATCATATTACCAACACTTTCAACACTTCCTTCCTCTTGTTTCAGGGCACCTGTTACCTGAATTGTGGCACAATTTACTTCAGTGCTTTCAAGGTTTGGAATCCTAATTATTATACTATGATCTGTTCAAGAAGACTCAAATTCTGAGTAGCAAGACATTTAAAAAGGCCATAGGTTGACTTCCTTATATGAATAGGTAAGCAAAATAATTCATACTCTAATAAAAATACAGGACAAGCATACTATGCCACCAAAACAAGAAGCATATTATTGCTTTTAAGGAACAATAAAATTTCAAACTATTTTGCTGTTCATTCCTTCCTTCCTCCCAAAACCCTACAGTTTTGTTAAAAGGAATGAGGGCGAAAAATAAAAATCTGGAAAGCTGCAGCACAGACTATTATTAACCCACACACTGTGGAATAATATAGTGAAAATTCACTAATTCAAAAATTGTTCCTGGAATTGCTTTTGTTTGAAATTCTAACTACACTGATTTCAGAAAAAAATCCTAACAGTGAGTCACACATACAGTTGAGATTTTTTTTTTAAATGGACAGGCTAGTTAACATCAATAGAAGGTATGTCAGAGACTGAAGACAGTGCCAGTTATAAGAACTTTAGCATGATTACACAGAAAATTAGGGCATTTCAATTGTGACCTACAGACAGTGCTAGTCAGAAGAATATTAGTGTAACTACCTAGAAAATTAGGGCATTTCAATTGTGACCTACAGATTCTTTTCTACTCTCGCTGTGTATACAGACATCACTAATATTTGCAAGGTTTTGCATTACAATGTATGGTGTTGAGGATAAATTGGTTATATTTACACAGGTCATGTTTTTCTACTAAAAACACTTAGAAGACTTAATTTGAGAGACAGTAAAATGTGCAATCATGTCTGAATCAATTTTAAGAATAATTCCTGTTTTTCTCTTGTTCCTTATTAAGCCAATACTGGTGTTGCAAAATTGGCAACTTCTTCAAACCAGTTTGTTCCAGAAAAAGCTGCTCCTATCTAGTTCTGACAGCCTGCTGCTGCTAGTGGAGATAGGTTAAACCAACAAGCAAGCACACCTCAAGGGGAAACTGGTACTCACTGCCAAAATACAAACATTCAAAGCAACCATGAACCTAGTGGATAAGTTTATTAAAACCTGAATGCTTTATTTACTACCCTTTAAAATGTAAATAAATGAAAATCAGACAAAGACTACTAGCTGTTATCCCCCCTCTGGAAGAGCGGTACAGGGCAGTTTATATGCTGCAGTGGATTGACTTCCTTGGAAAGTACTACAGAGCTAAATGAAAATAATTTAGCAGCTCTGTGAAATGATTCATTGTTTTGCTAGGTATGCCCAAATATTGTGTATTGGACTTGGTAAATTATAAATTTTGCAAGGGCTGCTTCTCCAGCCACTTCTGAATACCTTCAGAAATTCTGAAGGGAGAGTTTATATTCCCATACAAGGCTGTCTAATGCGTTTCCTTCAACAACACAATTATAAGAAGTGTCATAATGGTAACAAAGGAAAGGCTGCTACTGCAGGATAGACGAATATTAAAGTACAAGATGATGAATTAAAAAACCTTCACTATCTTGCACTGAAAGTGCTTCAACAACAATGCAGAAGCTGTCAACAATGACACCAATTGTCACTGCTGACTGTGATGAACATGCTTCATCAAAATTAAAATACATTTTGTCAAATCCCGAAATTGTCAAGCATTTCCGACTTACATATATTGAATTCAAGCATACATGATGCAAGGATTTATAAGATTCAGTGCTATTCTTGTATCATTTTCTCTGAGCAGCCTAAAACTTAATTTTTCAAGTTGCTAACATTTTGAAGGTGGGTTTCATGCTGTCTAGATTCCTACAATCTACTGAAATACCATTTTGTAATTACTCTAGGATCCTGTCAACAGTCTTAAAGTCCATTGTATCTATGTGCTTCTGGAACAAGGAAATTAATACCTTTCTCCCTGAATAGCAGCATGTTAGCATGTTGTTACTATTATTTTTAAAAAGATCACTGGGGGAAACTGTAGGACGCGGAAGTCTCGGACTCTGCCACAGGATCCATTATGAATATGGCAAAAAGTCGATTTTATTAAGCACACACTCTACTTAAATACATTTTCTACATACGTGCCACGTGATAGCTCAAATTACAATTGGTTACATGCATTGTCCACTCGCCTAAACATTACATATGATTTGCTAAGACCTACTGACCACAAGGCATCAATATCCACCTTTGACTCCTCCTGTCAGGTTCTTGTTGTTGCAGGTGGCAAGGCCATTAATTAATCTCCTTGTTTTGGCACTGCACAAACACGCTGTCCTTGAGTATGCCCTCCCAGCATACTTTCACACAGTAGAGAGTCCAAGATTGTATGCTTTCTCATAATAACAGTGTCCCAAACAGCATGCTTTCACATGGGAACAGAATCCTGTCAAACAATGTCCAGATTGCTCACAGTATGTCCACTATATGTCCATTTTCCTCCAGAAATCCCACAAGAAACAATTTTTCTTGCCAGAATCTCTGGTAAGGAGATGTGCCCTACCTTATAGTTGCAAGCACAACACAGCTTACAGTCATTTCTTTGTATCAAGAAATTTCATACTCTGGTCTTTGTCTTTTAGAGTTCTCATCTACTAGCAGCTGAGAATTCAGTAGTTGCAGTACAATGCATCTATTACCAGAAATGATAGTTATAAAAAAAGTAGGTAATCCAATTATAATTTGGGCAGCTGGAGCCAGAAGTCAAAGAACCAAGCCTTTCTGGAAGACACTGAAGGAGCTGGCTCTTTTTAATCCTTGGCTGTAAAGATGAAAACCATACTCCAATACGTGACACTGTTTCATCCACTTCCTCTGTTTAGCCCCACATACCATAATGTTCCTATCAACACTGAGAAGATGTGAAGATAAAAAAAGTCTCAAAAAATAACTCCTAAGAATCTGGACCACATTAAGGGAATCAAGGTGGAAGCAGTAGAGGGAACAACAGTAGTTACAGGCTTTAGCTTGAGTCTTTCAGAAGAAATGTCATCCAAACCAGGAATGCTAATGCAATTCAAGGCCTTTGGGTAGCTCATGTTACTCCCTTCTCTTTCTCCAAGGGTTGCACTCTTGCAATCTGTTCTTACACAAATCCCCTCTCATTCTCAATATGATCACCATTCAGTAACTGTAAACTACCCACTAAGACTTAGGAAACTACATCTCTTGGCATTCATTTTTCAAGGCACTCGCCTCAGGGGAACAATCCAGGTGTCTACACAGACATATCTAATTTGAGGAGGATATCCCACCTGGCTTACAGTTACAATTCCAGGAGGAAACAGGTTTTCAGTGGACAGTGCAGTACAACTGCCAGCCCTTTTTTGAATATCATAGGCATCCTAGAGATTCAGAAGAGGCAGAAGATTATTATTTGGAGTATACAGTTTGGACAGATGAATCCAAATTTACTATCTACTCTATCCCACATATCTTTGATATTGTGATTTCAAATTCCTGGTGGAAAACACAACTGAGGCACACAGAAGATCTCTTACGTAGTACCCAAACTGAAGTCTGTAGTTCCAAAAGAAAACTTGGTTAAAACCACCTAAGTGTCAATATATGTGAAGGGTGATTGTCAGGTGAATGGGGTCAGGCTCTTCTCAGTGAAGCCCAGTGACAAGACAAGGGGCAGTGGTTGTAAGCTGAAGCATAGGACGTTCTGTGTGAATACAAGAAAAAAGTTTTTCCCAGTTCAGGTGCCAGAGCACTGGAACAGACTGCCCAGAGAAGTTGTGGAGACTCCTTCTCCGGAGATACTCAAAACCTGTCTGGACATGCTTCTGTGTGACCTGGTCTAGGGAATCCTGCTGTGGCAGGGGGGTTGGACTAGATGATCTTTGGAGGTCCCTTCCAGCTCCTATCATTCTGTGATTCTGTAATATTCAGAGCTACCAACTTGATAAGTGCAGTGCCTGCTGCATCCATCTATATTCTGCTATATAGTTATCTATCCTGAATTCCTCCTTGAGGATGGACTTGGATAACTCTATTATGTTTCCCTCAAACTATCTCAAAATATAGACAGTGATGTAACAAATACAGAGCAAGCTGAAAAAAAAAAAGGGTTTTTTGCTAATTAATATCTCCAACATATTCTTCAATGACAACATAATAGCACATTTACCAAACAAGTACAATGCCCAGGACTTAAAGATCCCCAAAAATGAGAAAGAATAATTAATATGAATTTATCAAGAATTGTAAATATTTATAATAGTACACTTCTAATAGCTGCTGAAATTATACCTGTTAATACAAAACCCACTTTCATTATTAACTTGTTAATACTTGAAGGATTTATAGGAATTTTTTTGGAGGTTTGTTTTGAATTTTGTTTTTGATAGGGGCAGAGACAATGAAAGGTACAAACAAATTCTGATGAAAATCCCCACTGATAAATGTACTAAATAAAACAAAGAAATAAAGAAATTTCTTATTTCCTGCAGTTTCTATCAGATAGGTCTGAGTCCTCTGTAAGACATTACTGTTGTAATAAAAAAGTAAGGATTCAAGCCATTTATTTCAGCAAAACAATGCCTAGACTCCCAATCCAGTAATCTTTGACTAGTTATATTCAACACTGTTCAATACTAAAGCCTGTCACACACAGGATTTTTGCATTTATGAAAAAGTAACTCAATGTCAGCACAGAAATAATACTCTTTATTATGTCTAAGTGACTCCACAGAGTTCAACTTTGCACTTGAAAGACAGACAAAAGTTTCTTAGCCGAGTTGGCAAATTTTATTACGTTTCATAGGACTCATCTAAGTGTCGATTTACATGAAGTTCCTGTCATACTCAATGTTATGGTTTGGATTAGAACAGAATTAATTCTGTTCAGTAACTGTATTTTCTAAAAGATATTCCACCACCACATACATAATACCATTATTAGTTTTCCCCACACACACCTTGACTGGACTGTCCCTTTAAAGAACCTGAGATTCCTGAATCAAGGACACTGCAAACCCCTGCTGGGGGGGGAAGCCAGAGGAATGCTGGGTTTCTCTGGGGGACTTTGGGTTTTAACTCGTAGCCAGGAAGAACCCTCCTCTCGGCTTTTTCTGCTGTGACCCTTGCCGAGCTGCATGCTGTCTGCCTGTGCTGGAAGCTACATGTGCTCTCTCACTGCTTTGGACTGCTTGTGCTGATTCCACTGGGAGCTGGCATCCGGACGGTTCAGTATCTTGGGTCCTGTACATGTTTATATTTGTTTCATTTATATCTGTTATTATTATTAAAGCAGTTTTTAGTTTTTAACTTCCAATCCAGTCTCTCCTTTAACTGCGGTGCGTGGGGGTTGGGAAGAGCCCTTAAACCCATCACACTCAATGCACACCTAGGTAATACAGTTAGGTCACAAATCATCTCATCCTAAAAGCTAATGTCTACATTTCGTCAGATGAATCATACCTTAAAAACATCCACTTCTTTCTAGCAACTACTCTAATATTCTTGTTGACTATTGGGCACCTAGTTCAACTGCAAGAATCCCTCCAATATTCTAAACCCAGTAATTAGAGAGGAAAATATCCTCCAAGTTATCTCCAAGTTACAACCATTGTTCTTTTGGGCATAGATGTATGTACAGGAATAAAAAGCCAACTCGCTTTATACTCGTCTTATATGTGCCCAGTGTCCCATAGCACTACTGTAAGTGTTCAAAAAGCAATGTAACCAGCTTTTTCCCATATGACTTCATGACTACAAAGCTGTATGAGATCTACATAGCCTCCAAGAATCACAGAATCATAGAATTGTCAGAGTTGGAGGGGACCTTTAAGATCATCTAGTTCCAACCCCCCTGCCTGGCAGGGACACCATCCACTAGATCAGGTGAATCACTAGAATCAGCATTAATTATTAAGAAGAGGCGTTGTTCCTTCTACCGTGACACTGCATTAATATGAAAATTACAACATGTAACTAATAAAATGTATTCCTTCTGGGTTGAAAAGATGCACTGATTGATCAAGTAAGAATTTCAAATTACTGCCCTAACAGCTCTCAGAAAACAGCAGGTTACCACAGCAGCAGCGATACTAGTTGTGTTCCCACTTCATATCTCCTGATACTCTCTCTTGCTGTAACATGCAGTAGATAACTGAACCATAAGTTAGACTCTGTTGGCTGATGTGAACACCTACGTCCACTAAAGAAATCTAGTCTTCCTATGGTTTCCCTCCATTTTCCCCACACCAGAGAAAAGCTCCTTCAAGGGCACTTTCCCAGCATGGCACTCTGAACTAGGAATGAAGCTCGGAGAAATTAATCTTCTACCAAAACTGGTCTTCATAAGTGTAATTTACCTGTCCTTTACTTTAGATTCACTTGATCTATTTTCACCTTCTTGTGCCATACTGCCTGAAAGGATAGATCATATACTGGTTTATATAAAGTTCTGAAAATATTGCACTTTGCCTCCAATACCAGTCTAGGAATGAACTAGAATTACTTCTATTCCTACTTTATTTTTAAGGAATATTCATAAAGGTCCAACCATGGCACTGTGGTTCTTAACCTACTTGGCTAGTATAATGACTTTTAAAAAAAAGAAGAAAAAATAAACCACCACAACTTTAAGGCAGAACAACAGGTACACTGGCAAAGGTTTGAAGTCAGACTTCCTGCAGCTAAAAGTACCTACTCGCAATTCTGTAAATCAGTCAAAAGGTAGCTAAAGAAAACCTTATTAAATCTAATCTCCTCCCAACAGAACTGGGAACAAAGGAAAAAAAAATACCAAAACCCCTACACAATCAGACAGGAACACAATACAATAATACTGCTGCTAGATGGACTTTGAAAGGATAAAAGTCTGAAGGATTGTTTAGTCTGAATAAGAGGAGGCTCAGGGGAGATCTTCTCTCTCTCTACAACTACCTGAAAAGAGGTCATAGCTAGGTGAGGTCAGTCTCTTCTCCTGGGTTACTGATGATAGGACACAAGATGAAATAGCCTCAACCTTGCACCAGGGTAGGTTTAGATTGGATATTAGGAAAAATTTATTCACAGAAAGAGTTGTTAAGCAGTGGAACAGTCTGCCCAGGGAAGTGGTGAAGTCACTGTCCCTGGAGGTGTTCAAAAAACACGTAGATGTGGCACTTCAGTGACATGGTTTGGTGGCATAGTGGTGATAGGTTGACAGTTGGATTTGATGATCTTAGAGGTCTCTTCCAACCAGAATTCACAGATTCACAGATGATTCATGGTTGGAAAGGACCTACTGAGATCAAGTCCAACCAAAAAAAACAAAGAAAACCAAAAAAACCACAACCAAAACACCATACCAACACATCACCAACAAGCAACAACCATTAACATGCTAGAGCACGTCCTGAAGGACCATGTCTACATGCTTCTTAAACACCTCCAGGGATTGCGACTCAACCACCTCCCTGGGAAGGCTGTTCCAGTGCCTCACCACTCTCTCTGTAAAGAATTTCCTCCTAATATCTGCTCTAAACCTCTCCTGTTGCAACTTCAGACCATTTCCTCTTGTCCTGTCATTAATTACTAGGCAGAAGAGGCCAACACCCACCCCCCTCCAACCTCCTTTCAGGTACTTATAGAGGGCAATGAGGTCCCCCCTCAGCCTCCTCTTCTCCAAACTAAACATGCCAAGCTCCTTCAGCCTCTCCTCATACAACTTGTTCTCTAAACCCCTCATGAGCTTGGTAGCTCTCCTCTGGACACACTCCCAACACCTCTATGTCCTTCCTATAATGAGGGGCTCAGAACTGAACACGGTACTTAAGATGAGGCCTCACAAGAGCCAAGTACAAGGGCACTATAACTTCTCTTCTCCTGCTGACCACACTATTCCTGATATGAGCCAGGATGCCATTGGCCCTCTTGGCCACTTGGGCACACTGCAGTCTCATATTAAGCCAGGGTCCGTGCCTAATATGCCACAAATATCAGCCAATGTAAATAGTCAACCATTACAGAAACCTGGCTTTAGCACTGCCTATCTTCCTGATGGCCAGGCCCCTGGATAGAAAGAACATCTGCCCCAGCAGAACTGTGAAACTGAAATGCTGCCATGAGGACTTGCACAAGGCAAACTGGGGTAACGATAAAGATGGCAGGGGGAGATGATGACCTTTAAGTCAAAGGATGCTCCTAACCCACTCAAACTCACCCCTCTTGGCATGTGTAGAAGTACCACACACTTTTGATGGAAATAATATGACCAAGAGATCAGTAACAAATAATGACATAATTACTAACCAATGAATGTAAATTTAGGCAGATTTCTGCTAATCAGGTAATAGAAAAAAAAACACACCACAACTTGTCTGGGAGCTGAGCTAGCTTTGTGGAATGTCACTTATCTCCCAGCTTTGTGAAAACTTGTAATAAAGAAATACTCCAAGCCTGTGTGTATTGGCTCACACAGCAGGTAAAGAACTCACTTTTGGGGGACAGCAATACAATTACATAGCTCTATATCCATTCAACAAAGCTTGTCTACTAAACATACTGCCTTTATCTCAGTTTCTGATTGATGCTGAAATTATGCCCCAAAAGGTGTAATGGAACTGCTCAGAGACAAGCTTTAGTCTTTAAGCAGTGAGGTATTTATTTCAGGCAATGCTGTGGAACCCCTGGCTCGCGTCAGACAAAGAGTTCCAAAGCAGTCAGTGAAAAAAATCAGACTATTTATACAATTTGTATAAGAGATTACAACATCTTTACAGGCATATTCATATTATTGCAACATCTAATTATAATATTCATAGCAGGCGGAGTTAGGGCGGTGTCAGGAGAGGAGTCTTCATTTTGGGGTGATTTTTGGTGGGACATCCTGTTACTTCTTCTTCAGGGGTCGTGTTTTTGCTCTTNCAGTGAAAAAAAAAAATCAGACTATTTATACAATTTGTATAAGAGATTACAACATCTTTACAGGCATATTCATATTATTGCAACATCTAATTATAATATTCATAGCAGGCGGAGTTAGGGCGGTGTCAGGAGAGGAGTCTTCATTTTGGGGTGATTTTTGGTGGGACATCCTGTTACTTCTTCTTCAGGGGTCGTGTTTTTGCTCTTCTTCCTCAGGCAAACTTTCAAACTTTTCTTGATTCTGCTGACTACAATGTATATTTTGCAATAGTCTTTTGACTCCTGCTCCTTATCTCTCCTTGTTCCTTTCCTATCTCTATGTAAGATTTACGTTAGTGTGTTAGCATCTTCAGTGCTCTTTAAATTTCTGTGTTCTTACTGCATGTTCTTTGTGTCAGTATGATAGCATCCTTTGTCCAGATGTTATTTTTCCACTGGTCCTAGAATCCTGGTTCTTTAATGCTTAGCTCAGAGCTGGCTTCCTGAGTTAACTCTTTGGGCCTTGCTCTGTTTCATTTCCCCCCTTTTCTTAGAACTTACGAATTCTTTCGTCAAGTTCTCTGGACAGAGGGTATTGATATGCGTGCATCATTGCCCAAATTATTTGTGTCCTTTTTACTATGGAATTTAATTTGTACCACAGCCACAAATTTAGGAGGGATAACAGAAGCATAGCTACTGACATAATCAGCAGTGGGTGTACTAAGTAGTGGAACACCTGTGTTGCTGTTGGGGAGTATCCTGTTTGAAATGAAAGCCTATACTTGAAGAACTGGACAGTATAAAGTAATTAGGAACATTCTTTTGTGCAACCTTTTTTTTTTTATACTTGACTTTACAAGACTGTTTCTTGTTAAAAATAGTATAATTTTCTTAGTTACTTCACACAATTCTTTCATGCTATTTTTGATGGTAAACATTTATGTTTTTATATATTCTCTCTGGATATTTACTCAGTTCAACTATGACACTGATGTCTTTAAAGTATGTTTGAACTGCAAGTTCATAGTTTAAACAGTATATGACTCCATAGTTGCCTAATTGCTATTAACAGCATATTAACAGCATCACTGAAACTTTTCTATGAAAACAATTTTTCTGTGACATTTAAATCAGCCAAAGAAAAAAAAGAATGCATCATTAAACTGCTAGAGAAAATAAAAGTTCAAGACGAGACACTAAGCCAAATAGATTTTGCTACTATTCACAAATGAACCACATAATCTGCATAGGGCTACAATGCAAGCTACAGGACTGTATTTACCTAAGAACCCTGCCTAAACAGCATATTACTGTTCAGAAATCAGTGACACTACTGTATTAAAGTATTAAATCTTATTGTTAAAAAAAAAAATTAAAAGTGTGGATGTACATATAGACTGGGGAATGAGTGGCTGGAGAAGAGACCCACAGAGAGGGATCTGGGGGTTCTGGTTGACAGTAAGCTGAACATGACCCAGCTGTGTGCGATGGCAGCCAAAAGGGGCAACTGTGTCCTAGGGTGCCTCAAGCACTGCATTGTTAAAGTGGTCAAGGGGGGTAGTCCCACTCTACTCTGTGCTGGTGTAGCCTTGCCTCATGTTTTGGGCACCACAATATAAGAAGGATATGAAGCTGTTGGAGAGTGTCCAGAGAAAAGCCACAAAGATGGCAAAAGCTCTGGAGGGGAAGCTATATGAGGAATGGCTGAAGTCACTTGGTCTGCTCAGCCTGGAGAAGAGGAGACTGAGGAGAGACCTCATCGCAGTCAATAGTTTCTTCAGGAGGGGAAGCCTCAGCCCAGGAGCTGATCTCTCCTCTCTGGTGACCAGTGACAAGACCTGAGGAGACAGCATGAAGCTCTGCCAGGGTAAGTTGGATATTAGGAAAAAGTTATTCACCCAGAGGGTGCTGCAGCACTGGAACAGGCTCCCTAGGTGTAATGGTTTGACCCAGGCTTTTCCTGGTAACCAGTTTGTAACCAGGGAAGTGATCATATTTACCCAGTATTCCACACGATTTTACGTAACTGGGGGTATAAATACAGAGGGGGAGAGGCTCTCATTCTCTTTTGCCTTCCGGTGGATCCGAGGACGCAGGTTCTCTGCTATCGGTCTCACCCGTGCGGAGGAGTCAAGCCTTGCAGGCTTTGTAGGCCTTGAGAGGCAGCTGTTGCTGGCGTCGGTCAGTGTGACTCTGCTATCTTAAGGAGAGTAGTAAGATTCTGTTTTTATTAGTTCTATCCTGGGTTTCGAGTGTACATACCTGGTTTAGTTTCCCTTTTCCCTTTTTTCCCCTTTTCCCCTTTTTTTCCCCTTTTTCCTTCCCTTTTCCCTTTCCCTTAGGGGGTTCCCTCTACTGTGTGCATAGTATTTTAATTGTATATAACTGCTATATATATAAATATAAATACTTTTGATGTAGTTCGGGTTGTTTTGGGCTCTTTAGTTTCTCTTGTAGTTTTTTCTTAAACTCTAAGAGAGGAAGGGAGGGGGAAGGATTTCACTTTGAGTTTGGGCATTTGGCAGGGAGCCAGGTCCAAACCATCACACTAGGGAAGGAGGGAAGGTGCCAAACCTGAGAGAATTTCAGAAGCATTTGGACAACACCCTCAGGCACATGGTGTAATTTTTGCGGTTGTCCTGTGCACAGACAGGAGTTGGACTCAGTGATCTTCTTGGGTCCTTTCCAACTCAGGGCATTCTATGATTCTAAATTTCCAATTCCAGAAACGACAGATTTTTTAATAAATAGTCAGTTATTCATACTGAAACACAGTCACATTAAAATTCACTTAAAATTCTTTTTGGTTTTCCCCTGTCTTGTTTATAGATGAGATATACTGAACAAAATACCAGCTTCACAAGTTTAGCATTACTGGGAAATTCCACTAAATAATATGGAAATTCCACCTACAGCATCTTAACACAAACACACAAAACCCTAGCATTAAGCTTTTCCTGTATAGAAGACCAGTTTCCTTAACAAGACTACATTCAGAATCAGTAGTTTCAACAAAACTCCTTACTTAGACTGGGTAAAGTTGAGTGAAAATGGCCACTTTGTAGTATTCATGCAAGTCAGCAGGCCAACCTAAAAGCCTGCTGGCATGGCCTACTAGCTCACATTTCTCCCATGAATGAGCTAACCCACAAAGCACACTCCTTCCTCCCCTTGCTCTTCAGACAAGACATTTTCTTAAGAGGTATCTCTATCACATGCATTAAAACAACCCAATATACTTTAACTGGATATACATCTCAGGTTTTTTAATACTTAAGTACGTATTTTCTTTCCTGACCTATGATTCCTGTCCATTATTAAAAGTACTAATTGCTTACAAGAGGCATAAACCAATTTATCGGAAAAGAGCTGGGCTGGCCTCTGAGGATTTAAATCATTGCTTAAAAAATTTCATGCAATAGTCAGCCATTTTGATAACTTCTACAGCCTAACTTCTAAATGACTTTTAAGTCAAATGAGCCTGGCTGTCCAATTCAGTTGTTTTAACACTCATCCAATGTTTCTGATGGCTTCAGCTTTTCAACCTCACACTTCCTACTGGTGAAGGAAGTAAAAATGTAAATATATCTAACTTACCTTCAAAACACTATTTTGTAGACATACATAGGAAAAGAAATGTATATTACATGCTTATATTTATCGTATATTGAGGCAAGCTTGACTAATGCTTCTTTCAGCATCATGTAGTTGTCTGCTTTAATAAAGGCTGCATAGGTACATCTACAGTTTGTGGAATTCTTGGTAGAAAAGAATGCAGGAATTCTTGGCGAACACATCTTCTCCTTCCTTACACTTGTACAATTAGTATCATATGCCACCATATGTATCTTGAGAGCATTCTTTTTTGTAAAAGAAGGGCATTATAATTTATTTTAAGAACCTTCTCTACATAGTTTACTGATTAGTATTTTAAGTTCTTATTAGTTTCATGACTTTAATTTAGACAAGAGATTTGTCTATTACAGGTTATCAAAAACTAGTTTTACATTCACCTGTAACAAATGCTAAATGTTTTTCACATATGCAATCTCTGGGTCCCCATAAGTTTTCAATTCAAAGTAAGTACAAATCAAAAACAGGATGAAAACCAGCATCCTGATTTGAGTTAGACCAGAACTAATTCATGGTTTTAATTTCAGCTAATTAACTGCACTTTCTGAAGCTAACAAAGTTTTTGCAGACAGTGTCTGCTTCTAGTAGTGATAAAACTTGATGTTTAGAGTTAGTACTAAGGATTGGTATGTAGACCAAGGTCACTGCTAAATCTTGTGTACCACATTAAGGTGTGTGAGTAAAAGGCCACACCTGCAGGGAGAAGCAGACAGTTCAGATGACTGTAAACTGACCAACAAGGTATTCCATTCCATATACATCATATACAGTATAAAGCTAAGGCAAGGGATCACAAGGGGCAAGCTCTCTCTTCTCCAACAGTTGGCATCCCAGGAGGACTCTGCTCATTCTGCCTTTCACCCCGATCTGTGTGTTCCTGAATCTAGTTCTAGAATCCAGCTCCTGAATCTGGTTCCTGTCTGCTGCTGACTCCAGTCTGGGACATCTGCCACAGCATCAGTGGCAACGGTGATGTAATTGCCACTGGGGTTGGGGGTTCAATATTGGGTTTGTATATATTTGTATAGATTTCACGTTATTCTCATTATTTTTATTAAAGTAGTTTCAGTTTTCCAGTCCATAATTCTGTGACTTATTCCCTTTCTCTTCCCCTTGTGGGAGCAGAGAGCATCTGTCACTCATTTAGTGGCTGGCCCAGGCCTAACCCTTGACAACCAGGCATCTTTTCTATGCACATTTCTATAATACATATTATTTTCAAATATCAGCACTCTCAAATTGTTTTAAGTTGGTTCCAGGTTAAACAAAGTTCTTGATGGCACCACAGTAGAAATAAGAGTTCTGAAATAATGCATAGATTCAACCATATAAGTGCATGTATGAGTGCACACCCACACAAATAAAATATGAACTCTTTGCAATGGTAAAAATTGAAATAATTCACTTGAAGCAAGTGGCAATATGAAAGATGAAATTGAAAAAATAATACATAGCAGGCATATAAAAAAAAACCCATAAGCCTTCTTGAACTACCAAGAACTGAAAGAAAAATTGATCTTCACCCTAAGAGGTCAAATGAAGCTATTATATCCTTCAAGCTAACTAATAAGGATCCTACTCACTGTCAAACTGAAAGAGGGAAAGAAGATGTTCCATATAGAGAAGTAAGAAATTCAACTTAATTTCAAAAGCTGTATTGCCAAGGTCAAATGAAGTGATGACATTGGAAAGTCCAGATATCAAGATCAAGTGAGAGTTTGAAAGAATTTAAAAGCTATCTGGATAAGGAATGACTGTGCATCATAAAACAGCAGATGCCATTTCCATATGATGAGGGGATATCAAGGGTTAGGTGTTCATACCTTACAGACCTTCAAATCTTTTTTGCAAACAAATACTTCTAGGCATTTATAAGCTGAAATATGAAACATGAACATCACTGAAATCCTTGTTTAGCAACTCTGAAGTATTTATTCCTAAATTAACTGCGTGGTGGTTTGTACTGAGCATGCTCGGGCAAAAAGACAGGTTTCAGGAAGCTTCTCCAGCTTGGGCTGGAATGTGATGGGTTTGTACTGAGCATGCTTCGGCAAGAAGTTTCAGTAAAGATCCCCCAGCTCCGGTTTCGGTCCTGCCTCTGGGTGGGGCTGAGCCAATCAGTACCTCTGAGGGTGAGAGAGAAAGAGCAGAGAGAGGGAGATCCTGGAGCATGGCAGAGGGGTCACTGATAAGGAGTCCCTTGTGCAGCCCACTGGCATATGGCAAGGTCAGCAGCTACCTTTGGTGTCCTGCAGAGGGGTCACGGGTGGTGAGCCCATCCTGTGGCCCATGAAGCAGGAGGAGCCCACACTGGAGCATAGCAGGAAAGGAGATTTCCTGAAACAGAAGACAAGACTGCAGGGAAGACCTTTGGGGATAATTTTCCCTGCGGGAGTGATACCACACTGCTGAAGGGAAAGACAGTCAGTGGGATTTCCTCTGAAAAGGATGGACTGGTACCATTATGGACTGGACTGGGGTCCCACTCCACTCATTTCCCCATCCCTCTGTGGTGCAGGAGGTGGAGGTTCTACCTCAGGAGTGGAGAGAGGGGAGGGGTGGAATGTAAGAGTGATGTGTGGGTTTTGCATAATATGTATGTGCTGTCACGCTACCTGGATTTGATTGTCATTTTTGTTTAGACAAAATTTTGGGGTTTTTCCCCATGTCTGGTCTGTCTTTTGCCCATAACCATAAGTAGTGGATGAGCCCACCCTGTCCTTTGCTTGGGCTCTCAAACCCTAACTGTGTTTTCCCATTCCACAAGTAGGGGGCAGAAATGAGTGTAGCGGCTGCATGGTTTTGACCAGCTACAGAGGCCAAAACCACAACAAACTGCAAATATCAAACATATTTAAGTTGTTAGTCTGGACACTCCCCAAGAATTTAAATCCTGGGAGTGTCCAAACATTACATGCTGCTAACAGCTTCACACAGACTTCTTCGCTAGTAGGTCTGTCCACAGATAAACCAAAGAAAAGAATTCCCTGTACTGTTTTTGATATTGACGCTTTTAAGATTTAATCATTACACCTGCATAAAACTTCGCTATAGATTTCCATTCACAAGTTTTTCCCCAAACAGTTCACAATCTATTTCATGTACAAATTAATAATAAGAACAAGCCAGGCCGTTTACAACTGAAAAGAAAGAGAATGTCAAAGTAGAACTTTGCAGTTTTCATGCACCTCTTTAGTATTTAAAAATTCCACAAGAGTACTATGATGTCCAGATGCTCCCCACATTATGAACACTGTCCTTTAATTAAGTATACATTACTACTCAATGAGGCACTGAAGAACTACACAGCACAAAATTTGGGCAAATTGCAGATAAGCCAGCCTTTCTGTATGCAGCAGTTACAACTCACACAATCAAACAGTAAAGAACAGCCATTTCAGCAACAAAAAGAAACCACACATGAAATGAACTAAGGACACTTGGTAGCAGTGTCTGTAGACACTTGCTCACAAGCTAGTATCACATTTACAGACCAATCTTCCACCACTTCCCACAGTTCATGACGTTCTGTGCCTGGTAAGCCAAGTTTTGGTAATGCAACAACAAAAATATCATGTATATCAAATAAGTTGCCATTGGACACTCAGAAAACAAGGAGTTTTCCAGTCCTTAGGCCATTGACACATGACACACAAGTGCTTCAACACCTTAAACTTCAAGAACAGTACAGAGATTCAGAAATTCTGGTTTTCTTTTCTACAGAAATGACTTTATTTCAAAACTGAATGCATGTGGCAGTATACAGGACATCCTTGTCAACTGGCCTTGCCACCAGCCTACTTTTGCAGGATGAATACAGATTAACAGCCATCACAAAAAGGTCCTTCACATGTCTTGAAACTTGTCTTTGCATTACTCATGCTGAATTCCATATTCAAACCAGAAACACTAGAACTCTTAATTCAATCTAGATCTTTAAGTCTTAAAATTTTAACAGCACTGCCTTATTAGTTGTTCAAATCTTGACAGAAGAGAGCCAGTATTCTCCAAAGTAAAGCTGTCTGCATGTTGGAAGTTGAAGGTACACATTGTTCCAGTAAAGCAAAAGACTGTTTCTGCTTTGAAACAGTTTACTGAAGACAAAAAGCATATCCAGATTATACTTGAAACTCAATTCCTCTTTAGTTACCCCTTTCTCAACTAATTTGGATTATTAACACAACAATCTATCTCAAGGCTGGCACTTCTCAAATGACATCCTCCCCTTTGTTCAAGACAGACTCCCTTCTACCAAGCTTTCTTCAGGCTTCCTTTTGTGCAACATTTTATTGCTCAGCACACGTGCTTAAGCACTCTGCCTGCTTATCTTTCAGGAGCTTTTCATAGTTCCTAATTCTATTATGTTCCTTACCTAGGACATTCTTTTCAGCACAAATAGCTTCTTCGCTGTTTATTTCTTCAGTTCAGTCACAGTAATCTTGTAATTTACATCACAAGAGGCACTGACTATCCAATTTTCTAAGCTTATACAATTCAGTTTACTTCTTCAGGTCACTCCTCATAAACATTTTGCACAAGATATTACCAGAAGATGTGACATGATTGCCACCATTTTGTCCTTCCTTCCATCTTCTGAGAATTTAGGAACTCCTCCAGCCATAACATTTTTTTCTCAATATAATCACCTTTAGAGATTGACATATTTTTTTCAACCCTAACTTAAGTTTACAACTTTTCCAATCTCAGTTGGAAAACATAAATCAGTCAATGCATGTTATCAATTTAGGCCTTAGCTTGCTAGTACACAACCATCATCATTTTAACTGGGCCAGAACCACGACAAGAAAAGATGTAAATAATGCCTCAAGGACAGTGTGGTACCTATTACAAACCTTTTCTTCCTATTAAACAATGAATGGTAGTGTCAACTCAAGTCAAACAACTTGAAAGAAAAGTCAGAAGGGTAAACGTAACTTCGTCAAAAATATTATGTCTGTAAATTCGTGAAATTAGGAGGAATATACACTGTAACATTCATTTATAAAACCAGTTCACAGACAAAAGGAGGGAAACAAGTTTGCTGTTGCTACAATTCCTTATCTGTTTTTCTCCTCTCAAACAGATGTTTGAACAGCACTATCTTTTCATTCGTATGATGCACCTCATTTCTTACTCAACTACAGACTTCTTTTTCTGCAATATTTACATAGAACATCTGGTAATTATGCTGTGGTGCCTGTTCACTACCTCAAAACTCCTAAGTTGATGATTGTCCCCCAGCCTATGTTGCAAACCCCAAGCTAACTGCATCTCTGCCCTCTTTCTCACTTCAAAGATTCCCATCTTGAAATACCACATCATGCACCAAAGCTTGTGCTTCTTCCATTTCTGCCATGCAGAACTTCACAATTTTACTTGTAGACATGTGAGCAATAACACTTCTGGACCAACCAACACCACTTAAATATACTGGCTTTGGGTCTCTAAGATTTTCCCCATTCTGGGACTTCTGACTAGACAGTCTGACTACTACATAAATTACACGCTAAAATTAAAGACAGAATGAACACAGTAACACAGACATCCATACAGAGGAAAAGGTTCAGTATATCCTCTTAATAAAATACTTGGGAATTTCTCAGATATTCTGAATCAAGGCTGCCTCTCCAATTGTCCCAAATGCTCATTTCTCTCAAGATGGTGTTCCTTTACGAATTGCTGCAAATATTTTGCATACTTCTGGTCAGAACTGCTGGCAGGATGGTAAGTATTTCCTAAATGCCCTTAAAGGACAATAGCCAATACTTGCTTAAGAAGAGCCAATCTGAAGTCATTACTCCTTTCTTCCTGTAGAACTTTTCACTTGATCTCCTACTACACATCCTTATTAATAAGCACTAATTAATCTCTACTAATACCTATAGAGAAGCTCAATTTCCATCACACTTCCTCTTTTCTAATCAAATTTCTCCAGGATCTTTATCTGTTTCCACTAGAGGATGGTTGTTTGCACTTTTTCCTAAGATAAAGCTGCCTTTAACAAAATTTAAGTGACCCACTAATCCTAAGAGGGCTAGGAAAAAAACAGAAAAAAACATCAGGAAAGCTCATTCAGATTGTAGGAGCTTATTACACATATTCTACAGCAAAATGTATTATTTAAACACACTGACATAACCTATTCAGTCAGTACCATGAGCTTACCAAAACTTCCTCACAGCATTCTCCCTTCAGCATGACAATTAACTAATTTTATCTTAAAGCATTACCAGATCCATCTAAGCTGCCCATCACGTGGCCAAGTGTTGTCATTTGTCCACATTTGTGACCGCCCAGGCACTCACTCGGTCCCTCCCCACCCGACCGCGGTGTACAGAGGATGACACCGGAGGGCTTCCCTCTATGTGAGCTCCAAATTGCCCGCCTAGAAACACCACTCAAAAAACTCTGTCTTCTCGATGTGTTTTTCTGCCTTCTTATCACCCAGTACTAAGGTTTCCCGCCGGCAAGAGGCAAGACCTAGCCCTTCTGGGGACACAGCTCCCCCCTCCCCCCGCCCTGACACCCATCCGGGGAAGCTGCCCCTGAGGCAGGCCCAGCCCGGGGAGGAGGAGGACAGCTCCCGCCCCTCCTCTCTACCACAGAGAGGTCCTGGGAAAGTACAATTACTGCCTTCCCGTCCAAGGTGGGAAATTTAAATAATAATAATCAAAAATAAAACCAACACTAACACGATCCCACCGCCAGCCTTAGTGCTGGCGAGCAGCGACACGGCTCGCCCCGAGCCCCAGCCCGCTCCGACAGGTCAGTGCCCTCAGCAGCCGAGCATCTGCACCCCACAGCACCCGAGGCTTCCGCAAGTTCCCGACGCGATAGCCCCTCGTCCCCCGTGTCTGCCAAGACACACAGGCCTCCGAGAGGCGGCAGGCGAAGGGCGCGGGGTGGAGGGGACTGCACCCTCAACCCCGGGGGCCGGTGGAGCCAAGCGAAGGGAAGGAGTCGAGGGCAGAAGGGCCACTTACCAGGCACGCAGTGTACGGGTGAGGCCGTCGAAGAGAGGGGCGAGGAGGAGGGCGCCGGCGGCTGCAGCTCCTTGAGGGTGCCGGCGGCCGACGATGGGATGGCGGGGGGCAGCATGAGGTAGCGTGTCGGCTGTGGTAGGCAGCGGAGGCAGACCGAGTGGAGGCAGGGCAGCAGCTTGGGCCGCCGGCTCTGGATGGGCTGCCCGCACACGCCGCAAGTGTCCAACAGGTTGATCGAAGCCACCTCCCCGCCGCGCTCCGCCGGGCCCTGCCGGCTCTCGGCCTCGTTCTCCCCGCTCAGCGCCGTCGCTGCCGTTCGATCCGCCAGGCTGGGCCCCCCAGCCGCCGCAGCCGCCACCGCCGCAGCCGCCACTACCNACGCAGCCCCGCTCCCCCGCCGCTTCTCTTTCCACTCCGCTGTTGCCAAACTAAACCCCACCCCTCACGATCCTCAGTGTTTGTGTGCCTGCCCCAACAGTTAACTGCTCGGCCGCCTGCTCCCTGCGCCGCGCCCCGCCCCTTCTCCTGCCACCCTCCACCCACCGTTCCGCCCCGCCCGCGGTCTCGGCCCCGCTGCCTCGCACTGCCGGGCCCCTCCCCGTCCGAGGCCGCGCCCCCCGCCTACGTGCGGGGAGCCGTTCTCCCTCCCCGCCCCCACAGGAACCAGCCTGGCCGCCGGAGGAAGCCCCGCCCCGCGTCCTCTCTGGGAGAATGGGCAGGCGGTTCCCGCGGCTGCCACCCGCGGTAGCCTAGGGGGTGCTCAGAGGTGGCTGAGTCGTGGTTGCCCGTGGCGACACCTCCTCGGGGCCCTGTGCCCCACCAGCCAACACACGCAGACTGTGTTAAAGGCGTACTGCTGGTCCTGTCTCCTTTTGCTCCAAATCTGGCGGCATCCCATTGAATCCACTCGATGTCAGGTGTCTTGGTGGTGGGGGTCCACTCTTACCTTCTGGTAATACCATTATACAGTCCGAGTCCTAGATTCTTTGCCCAGTCCCAGGAAACTTCATGCATATGGCATGATGGACAGTCCCAAATACTCCGTTTGGTTTCCAAGTACTTGTGTATATGCATGGTGGTCAGTCCCAACTTCTTCCTCTCGATTCCAAGAAACTTCATGCATAAGCATGGTGACTCAGCAAAAACACAATTCGGTGAAGACTTAGTGTATTTCAAGAGTAGTGCAAAAACATCTGGTCTGCCTACATGTGCTCTGTGCAAAGTCGTGATAGCACAGCAAAACTACGGACAGTTTTGCAAACCGTTCTTGCTTTAATACGAATTGGTCTACACACCAATAAATGTTAAGGGCAAACTGTCCACTGTGCACACCACACCACCCTGTGACTTAAACATTGATTGGTCTTTCCTGGAGTCCTCATAATCTTCACCCACGGTGGTGATATAAAGAAGGTAAAAATGAAAAGAGAGAAAGGGGAGAAAGAGAGAATCATGCATCACATGACAGTTACAACAATAACATGTGTTGTGTAAACTGATCTTAACAATATCTTCTCTTAACAGTAACACATTTGTCAAAGCAAAAATGCATCCCACTTAGGTTGAAGGACCTGCTTACTACTCGGGGGAATTAGAAGAATCAGGTGATTGTTTACAAGGACAGTGACAGTTGCAAGTAAAAGGAGCATAAGTATATATTGTAACAATAATCAGAACAATAGCCAGGAAGGTGTTAATATGTTGAACCGCATGCCTTGTATTTTGTACTAATAAATCAAAACTGGTTGGCTGGCATCTGCTTACCTTAATTCAGTTCAAGGGGACCACAAACTTGGTCGTTTGTCCCAAAGTGGGGGGTAAGCAGCCCCTTTCAGGTTGCAACAAGAGGCCTTCTCCCCTTCGAGAGGTTGTTAAAGGGCTTGTCCTTCTTTGTGTGAAGGTAGCTGTAAATTTTGGGCCATATTCAGTTTGGTGGATCACACCTATGCTGCCACACACAGGCACATAGCCTAAAGCTAATTGGTGATCAGTAAAACTTAGAAAGTACAAGGGAAAAGCACAGTTCTGGTCTTGATGCAATGCTTTGTTGACTCACATGCTTTAACTAGAGTGGCCATGCTGCAAACATGAATCACTGCTTATGCATTGGTCACAGATCAACTGTAAACTGATCCAATCTCCTCAGAATAGCCCAGATGCCTGCCCTTAAAATCCCGGAGTGACCAGCATGCATAGTATTTCCTTGCAATCCCATCACGACCCTGACATCAGACTTGTAATAAATAGGAGCATAAAGAAAGCCATACATGACAAAAGACAAATTTCTTCCATGCATAGAACAACCTCATGCAGGAGCATTGTCATGATTCAGCATGTCTCACATCCATAATTTACCATGATAACAGGAGAACAATACTGCAGGTTGGTTTTTTTGGATGGCAGCAGATTTGGCTTTACAATGGGGAACTGTTAAGAGATAAATGTCATTCCCTGCTTAACAATATCAAGTGAGGGGACAAGCCATACTTTCTCAACTCTTAACCTGCTAATGCATAAGGGGAAAAAAAAGTCACCAGAAGCTGTTTCCTGAAGCACACCTTCTGCCTCCCAGTCCAGCTGCCTCTCTCTTTGGTGAGACTCAATAAAAGATAGGGGAGAGCCAGATCATCCTCTTTCTTTGATCTCACACACACTGGCTTGGCTATCCAAGATCCTATGAGGATGATCTAACAACTCCTTGTGACAGGACATAACATGCTGAAGTGTTAATGATAAAATGGGTTTGATAATTAAAGCTCAGGTTGATGG
Organism: Galbula dea; assembly: GCA_013399015.1. NCBI lineage: Eukaryota > Metazoa > Chordata > Aves > Piciformes > Galbulidae > Galbula > Galbula dea. Next base: position 31,958 of record VWZX01001670.1, on the reverse strand, counting down.
TACCTGCTCCATAAGATTAAAAAGTTCAAAAATTCCATTACAATGGGTCTGTTTGGAAGCAGGTGATAACTAAAGTATGTTTAATTAGTTTTGATAGCAAACATGATCAGAAAGTCAAAGAATAATGTGTTTGTGAGGGACAATATCAAGCCTTAAGATTCTGTATTCTTAAGATTTCTGTATCTAGTATAAGCTATTTCTCCAATTGGTGTCAACACAGGAAAATAGGGATATTATCAAACAGTATGAAGATCACTCTGCAAAGGATCCCAGCAGCCTCTTTGTTGGAAATTATTCCCATAAGCCAGTATCCCAGAGAATAGTAAAATTATATGATTATGTTTTCTACAAATTTTGTTTGCTTGGGATTTGTTTGGAAATCTCACACAAACTGTGCTGTAGAATCTATAGTCATGTGGCATCAGAACAATGTCTGATTTAAAATAAATGTTTGAACTTGTATGATTCGAATGTGAATGTAGAACCCTGCTCTCCTTCCTTTTAGTGATGGCATTGTATTAAGAGTAGGAGCAAAAGCATTAGGGAGGAACAGAAATAACCATATCAAGATAACCAGCTGTGCAGTATAGGAAGACTAGAGTGAATGAAAACTTTTAAGTGTAACTGCACTGCTCAGATAAAATATGGAAACAATTAATGAAAGATGCTGCACCCCATTGTACTCACTGGGATCACTGCTTTTGGGTCACAACTACACTGCATCTAGCCAACAGAAACCCCAAGCAGAGCTGGTCTGGGGCTGCCTGTAAAAGGTGATGTAGACAAACCCACAATGGGACAGTACATGCTCTACTGCTTCAGTCTGAAAACAGCTGTCAAATTTGTCTAGTTTCTGTCAGAAGCAGGCTATGACTTACTGGGTTCTCCAGAGTTTTATTGAGATGGGATGAACCAAGAGAGAAAAAATGAAGATAGTGACAATCTGACAGTTAGCTTAGAAAGCAGGGAAATAATGTTGACTAGCTGCAGGAAACAACCAGAAGCTGAGATTACTCCATCTCTCCTTTGGTCTGTGGGACACCAAGCAGAAAAAGCAAACTAACTCTGGCATTCCTGTCAACTTATAAGGCCCTGAAACAAAGCAAAGGGGAAGTCTATGATGGGAAAAGACCAGACCTGGCTGAGATAATAAAATAAAAGGGAGTGAAGGCTTCCTGGAGTGTCTCAAGTACTCACTTAAAGACTGGGCCTAAGCCCCCTGATCCCTGGGGAAGGAATGTACCAAGATGTAAATTCCCAGAAACAAAATCCTTGTAAGTTCTCAGAAATGAAACTCTCTGGGCTTTGCTGAGAAATGCTTCTTTGGACTTGGCCAGGAAATTAACTCTTGGGACAATGGCTCCTGTTACAGCAGAAGGGCAGTCCATACTGAGTAACTATAAAAAGGGGAGATGACCACCTTGGTTTTTGGGAGACTTCTGGACAAGCGCTTTCACATACATACCAGAAAAATTCCCATTGCTGGATCAACACTGGAATGAAGGACTGGTGATCTCTTTCTTTATGTTACTTTACTTTCTCTTTCCTCTCTTTTCCCCTTCCTCTATCTCTTCTTTTTAATTATCAAGAAATACAAGGCTTATCAATTCCACCTCTCATTATTTGCCTATCCATGTCACCTATCATTAAGTATTTTGCCTATCTGTATTGTATATGACTAATTGGTTTTGTATATTTAATATCGTGCCAATTATTGTTGGTATATTTAGGAAAATAAACTGCTAACTCTCCACTAACCTCAGGTGTTTGTTCACCTCAATTTCAGCAAAGGGATTCCATGAACCTGAGTCTACACTCCCCTTCTTGAGAGGGAAGTGAAATCGTCTTCCAAATTTACAAAAGATGTTAAGAAGTTGCTATGGTACTTGTATTTCTCTTCACAATATGTGAGTTTTATTAAATCTTCTGTTTCTTCTAGACAATTCAATTAAAGCAAATTTCAGAAGCAGTATTATTCCTTCAGTATTTTGCCTTTTGTTTAGATATATGCTTTGTGACCACAGTTGAGACCTTTGCCACTTGTATCTAGAGTCCTGCAAGATACTCCACAAAAAGTTACCATTCAGAAACATCAGCAGCACAAGGAAATGTCTTCTGACTACCCAGCAGAAATTCTCAAAAGAAGGCTAATAACTAGTTGCTTGTTGCACTCAGAATTTACTTGATGGGTTGGATTTCTTCCTCTTCTCTCTGGTTCAGTTTGTCTCCTCCCTGTATTCTAGATTTTTTTAGTAGTCGATCATTTGGCCTTACAAAATGCAGCTCTTCAAGAATTACCCCTAAATATTTCCTCCTCTTCAGACAATCATGTGACACTAAGCAGTCTTTTTCCAAAGTCTTTTCGTTGACCAAAATAAAGCCATGGAGCTTGCAGTGGGTTCTGGTCAGCTCAGTCTTATCCTTTATGTGGTCTTAGTGAAGGAAGTGGCAAAAGAGACTCAGTGCTCCATCTGTATCATTAAAAATGGTTTTGCCACTGTGGTCATCCAATAGGTGGATATAGCAGATTTTTGGCTAGAGTTCACTGTTAGTAATATGAAGCAGCCACTGAGAGGATCTGCTGCAGAATACATTGTTTATATCTGGTTTCTCTTGACAAATGGATGTCTTAATATATGGTTGTTTTTGCTGTTGAGCGAAATCCATAAAATATAAAAGATGTTCACCAGGGACAAGATGAGGGCATTAGAAATTCACAGTTAGGGAGACATAATATATTAACCTTTCCAGCAACAGTGAAAAAGAACTTTGCATACCAGAACAGCATGAGTAAGCAGTGAACGAGCATAGTGCCTCCTAGCTATGATGGCAGAATTAGGCATTAATCTAGAATATGGCTTAAGCCTGTAGGTTGCCTTTATGAACTCCTCAATCAAGAACCAATAAAGCTATAATAAACTACCTATTTGTCCTCTCAGCCAAGAAAGAGTGAAAGAAATATGGTTCAGGTAATTTTCTTAGGATTTTCAACTTTCTGTTTTCTATATTTTGCTCACCCAAACTGTACAGACAAAGAAAAAAACCCTTTTCTTCCAAATTGAGGGGTGGTTTCTTAGAAACCTTCTTTGTGTCCTATTACACATGCCATTTACACAAGTCAAATATTCTTTCAGCACTTGGCAAATAACCTCTGGCACTCTCACAATCAAGAAGAGATTTACTTGACCAGTTTAGTCTCAGTTGGAAGCTCATCAAGGATGAAGCTGGGTCCGGCACTCTGGAGTGGGCTAGACACCCTGTAATATTTCCAGTGCTCCACCCAACGTGCCTTTACTATAAACTATGGAGTAGCATCACAACTGCACAGCTTTCCATTAGTTTCAAGTTTGAAGAAGTCACTGTGCTTTTGTAAATTAACCCTGGCATCATCCTCTTAGGTTCCCTAAGTGCAGAGTTCTGAACAGCACCAGTTCGGAACAGACAGTATTAAATAAAAACTGCTGAAAATGACCATGCTATTCACAAACCCGTTTTCTTCCAGAATGTGCATTTTAGGGTTAACCTTCACTTCCACAGAAAATTCAACAAACACATAGAGTCACCATGGATAAAGATGAACACATCCCAGTTAATGTCCCCTAACAATGTTCTATCCAGTTGTTTTATCAAATAGTTAGAGGTCCCATCTCTAATCCCCAGTGGTCTTCAGAAACCTATGTCTCTCCTAGGGATGCACAGGATGGTAGGGCTGCCTGTGCAGAGATGCTTTGGTTCAAAACTGTATCTCTTTCTCCTTCCTCCTTGCTGTGCTCCCTGGCTGTGCAACCCCAATGGAAGTGGGGCATCCCAGGAATGCAAGTGCATACAGATCCAGTGACCATTTACAAGTGCAGTTGCAAGCCAACCATTGATGAGTTAAACTCAGACATTCACCCAAATAATCAGGCCAACAGACCATATTCCTAAATTATCACAAGGCAGCTCCAAATCCGTCACATTCAGTTTCTTTTCTGACACGTAAAAGGCCAGAAATATCTTTCAGCAGCAGCACAAGTAACCCTGTTGGGTATTAGACTCATTTCAAGGAACTCAGGAATTATCCAGTGGGGGCCACAGCTTCTGTTGATAAATCTCAGTAATCTTAGGAATTATAAAGTAGAGGGTATAGTTGTAGTGCCTGCGGATTTGAAATTCAGTAATAATTGAGTGCTAAGCTTCCTACCTGCCTAAGCACTTCCCTTGCCCCTGGCTCTTTATCTGATGAGGGTTTCCTACTCAGGTTCTTGTTAGTGTTAGTGCTGTTAGGAAAAAAGCAGCATTGCAAACTCCTGGTAATGTACGTTTCTGGGAAGGTCCAAAGAGGATTTCGATGTACAGAATGGTGTTTCTCAGATCACCTGTCTTTTAGGAGACTGTAAACCATGAGAATGAGATTCTACCCTGACTTTGCTCCTGAAAAGGGACTTCCTACACTTCTTTTTTAGGGAGGGTAGAGGAGGAAAAAAATGTTTCCTTAACAGTCACTTTCAGCATCAGTAGCAGTGGTAGTAGGTGAATGCACACGGGAAGGAAGCCCCATGTGACATCTTGTTTTCACTTCCCTAGTATCCCTTTAGCCATAAGGAAAATCAAAATTTAATTTAACAAACGATTTCCAGGTTTCAGAATGTGCTTACATTCAGATTAGGAAAACGTTTCCCCATTTTTAAAATACTTTGTAAGGAAAACCTTTTGAGACATAGTCTAGATTTGATTAGAAACTGTGCTTTCAATAAAAATATTTTGTTTGAATGTTGGTCTTTCATTTATTACTGTCTTAAGCAAGTGTTATACCGCAACCAAGTATTTGGAATCTTCTTTTCCCCAAAAATCATCTAAAAGACATCTACCAAATTACCAGAATTTTTATTCCAACTTCACAATTTTCTGAACCTTTTAAAAAAAACCCAAGCAAACAAAACCCAAAACCACTAAAAAAATGCCCAAACCTCTGCAGACTGCGCAGGAAAATGGTCATTACCTGATTACTGGTACTCTTACTGTCACCCCCCTTGATGGCCCCACCTGGTTTTCAGTAATGGCCTTCACAGGCTGTGCCATTTTTTGCCTGCAGATATTTGGCTGAATACCCATAGTAAGGTACATTTTGTTCTCATTCTTATTGAGTGTCAGAGGTATGGTTTCTCTCTTGTTGACAACAAATCACATTAAATTACTAAGAAAAGGCCAGGACCTAATGTACATTCATTTTCACTTCTATTTTGAAAAGTAACTATAAAATGGAGTTATACAATCACATATTTATTTTTCCAGCGATTTTTAAGTATAAATATGCTCAGTTTAAATGTAATGCTTGTTTGTACAAGTATTAATCTAGCTGTTAAGCTACTGCAGCTTTCAATCTGAAAGTCATTAAATTCCTTCATGATCAACAGCACCCTTAATGAACCCTTATTTTTGACCAGAAAGTCCTTTTCTTTCAGAGGCATCTATATAAATCATATTAAGGAGTCAGCTGGGAAGAATAGAATTGCTCTCCTTCACTTCATTTTAAATATTGTGCATATTCAGAAATGTCCTACTTTGCACACAGGCATTACATCTGTATGAGGGATTTACATCAGTGTGACTAAATTGATTTTGCTGCATCATTGCACATTTGCTTAATGTAAACAAGGTTTTTACTGTTGGCTACGTTGAACTAAAAAGAAAAAAAAGTAACAAAAATGTTCTCTAAGGTTATTTGTAGATAGGCTTCCAAATAAATATACAGGGAAAATAAAAAGGGTTGTTTTGATTTTACATGTTGCTACTTTTACAGATTTGGTTTTCAGTAAGGAAATGCTTATTAGAAAATTCAGAATCCATCAATTTAAGCCAAAGGAGCAGCCTACAAATACCCTAGCAGGAAGATATAACTAACCTTATCTTGGTTATTGAAAATTTTATTTGCAGTAACAATTAGCTAATAAATAAAATGTTCACATCTTAAAAATTCTCTGAGCTATTTATAGTTTCCCTCTCATTGTGTACCAAGTTTTGTCTACACAACTAAACTGAACTCATGGTGAACAACAGGCACCAGGTCCAGCTGGAGCCAAACCAGCTCCTCTTTTTCATTATGCAACTTCTCTGAACAGCCCTGAATATAGGGTGGGACAATGAAATAGAGGATAAACAAGTCACAATCCTGGCTAAAAGCCAGAGTAGGCAGACACAGGACTGCTTTAGCTGGAATAACACCCTCAAAGCCCTCTGGCCATCGGTGTCTGGACAGACATCATGACTCTCTCCATTATATTTGACAAGTCATGGGGGTCAGGTGAAGTCCCGAGTGGCTGGAGGAAGGGTAACATCACCCCCATTTTTTAAAAGGGTAGAAAGGAAGACCCAGGGAACTATAGACTGGTGAGCCTCACTTGTGTGCCTGGGAAGATCATGGAGCAGATTGACATGGAAGTGACTTTAAGGCAAATGTAAAAGAAGGTGATTCTAAGAAGCCAACATGGATTCACTAAGGGTGAATCATGCCTGACCAATCTGGTGGCCTTCTACGATGAAGAGACTGTAGGAGTTGATGAGGGAAGACCAACTGATGTCATCTAGCTGGACTCTTGTAAGGCCTTGCACACAGTTCCGCATTACATCCTCATCTCAAAATTGGAGAGATATGGATTTGATGGGTGGACTACTTGGTGGATAAGAAATTGGCTGGATGGGTGCAACCAGAGAGTTGTGGTCAATGGCTCTGTCTAGGTGGAGACCGGTGATGAGTGGTGCCCCTCAAGGTTCTGTCTTGGGACCGGTGCTCTTCAATGTCTTTATTAATGACCTAGACAGAGGCACAGAGTGCACCCTCAGCAAATTTGCAGATGACACGAAGCTGAGTGGTGTGGTTGATATGCCAGAAGGGACAGATGCCATCCAGAGGGACTTAGACAAAATCAAAAAGAGGGCCTGTGAGAAACAAATGAAGTTTAATAATTCCACATGTAAGGTCCTGCATCTGGGTAGGGGCAACCCAAGATATATGTACAGATTAGGAGAGGAACTTGCTGAAAGCAGCCACACAGAGAAGGACTTGAGGGGTCATGATAGATGATAAGCTGGATATGAGCCAGCAATGCATACTTGCAGCCCAGAAAGCCAACCATATCCTGGGCTGCATCAGGAGAGACATGACCAGCAGGTCTAGGGAGGTGATTCTGCCACTCTGTTCTGCCCTCGTGAGGCCCCACCTGGAGTAATGCGTCCAGTTCTGGGGTCCTCAGCATAGAAAGGAAGTGGACCTGTTGGAGTGGGTCCAGAGGAGGGCCACAAAGATGTTCAGAGGACCGGAGCACCTGCCCTATGAGGATAGGCTGAGGGAGTTGGGGATGTTCAGCCTGGAAAAGAGAAGGCTTTGAAGGGACCTTGTAGCAGCCTTTCAATAACTAAGGGAGGATTACAAGATAGAAGGGGAGAGACTCTTCAGCTAGTCAGACCGCAGCAGGACACGGGGAAACGGTTACAAGCTAAAGGAGGGGAAATTTAGATTAGAGATTAGAAGGAGGTTCTTTACATCCAGAGGGTGGTGAGGCACTGGAATAGGTTGCCTAGAGAGGTTGCGGATGCCCCAACCCTGGCAGTGTTCAAGGCCAGGCTGGATGTGGCCCTGGGCAACCTGGTCTAGCGTGTGGCATCCCTGCCCGTGGCAATGGGGTTGGAACTAGATGATCTTTAAGGTCCCTTCCAACCTGGGCCATTCTATGATTACTTTGAACACAAAGTTCAAGGCTACCACCTGGCCTTTTGGCTCTGAAAGTCTTTGCCATGGGAGACACAGCACTCTAACTTGTTTAAGCCCCAAGACTTACTCCAAGCATCTCTCCAATTTTGCATTCTGCTGTCACTATTTACAGTATTAATTCTTTGGGGATTATATGATAGCAAAATTAAAGGTAATAGATCTTACATCTAGAAACTTTAAACAGACAGTATCTAAACCCCACCATTTTCACTCTCAATTAGCACAACACATTTATGGATCTAGACAAATACTGAATGTCTAAGAGCATTTCCTTCTCAAAATCTTTGTGTTTAGTTAGCATCCAGGGTAAAAGTGTGGGGGACAGGCAAAGATTTTTGCCTTTGCTTTTCCACATGCAGTTTCCAATTGTAGAGAAATTCCTTCCTGAGGTTATGATCTGATATAAAACTCTTTTGGCAACAGTGCAAGAGATAAAGTGCTACCACCATAGCTGTTCAAATGTTCAGTCATGGCCTACAAGAGCACAGCATTGTTATATAACAAACAAGACATTTCTTATGTTCCACTTTTTGGTGGTACATGAGGTTATCATCCTTCAATTGACTGCTGGAAAAAAAAAAAAGTCTTTAAAAGTCAATAACTATGCCAGTGGCAACTTTACTGTTCCATCACAACAGATTTATAGAGCACTGATGCTACCCTGATGTCTATACTGCAATTTTCCAGGCATACTCTTTTCTTGCTTTAAAATATAGCAGTGATTCTTAATTACATTTAAGATCAGAAACAGAATTTTACAAACTTAAAAAGAATACATAAGGTGACAGAAATATTCCTCTAATTATTATGAGCTGAGATGCACATCTGTGGTTGTTGGATCCACCTAGTCTCTCTCTCATCAAATATTCCAACAGGGTGGCTCTTGCTGATGGGACACTGCAGTATCCCAACCACCACCTTCAGTACCAGCTGGCTAAAGAAGGAATAGCTGTAAGATCAGCAGCTCGTGGTTCATGTGGATCAATGGATGACCAACGATTTAAGGTGTTAAGTGACTTTGGGGCAGGACATTCTCTACATCCCTCTGGCAGATTTGAGAAGAAAGTCTAAAAGTTTTTACTTTTTTTTTCACTTTCTGCCCCTTTATACTGGTGCAGCAAACAGTAGGACTTGATATTTGCATAATCCAAAATACCACGTGCTGGTGTACAGGCAAAATTGAAGATGTTAAGACTGATACCAGCTTTTGTATCTATTGACTTTGTTTAAAATTTGCAGCATTGATAGGGGAATCAAAATGAGGCTTTAATTGCACTGATATGAACCTTCAGAAGTACTGGTAAAGAGAGAAAACCAGCTATATATCAACATGCAGTAATATTTTCAATGAAACTGTGAAAGTGCTGTTACACCTCTTAGAAATGTTCCCACCAATTCAGCAGTGGCCTGGTAAACCCAAACTGCAGTAAACCTAAACATTAGGCCTAATCACTGCTGGAAGCAGGCAGTGTTTCTGAAAAACATACTACCAGCTTCAAAATGCAGTTGCTGAGAGGAGAATCAGTTCTGCTCTAACTTGAACCAGGACACAAACACTGTCAGATTGTGTCCCTCTTAGATTAGTACCTGAGTACATATTTTTGTGTATATTTGGAGCAGCATCAGCACTGTGCAGCCACATAGTATTGTGACAAAACCTGCTCCTTCTCTCACATGTGTTTCCTTCCTAAATCAAACACGAAGCAAGCAGAGTTTGACCTTAAATAGGAGAGCTTCGTAAGCAGAAACTATGTATTACAGTCACAGAAAGGTGATCTCCAGATCTATGGAAGTGCATACTTTTGATTTTCCAGTGCTTGAATAGATTTTAAAACAAACCAGTCTGTCAGTACAAGGGAAAAATCTAACTGCAACATTATGAAGTTGTGTAACACTGCACTCCAGATTTGTTTTCTTCACAACTCAGTAGAACTGTGGGCAATTTGTAGCTAAATAAATGCCTAATTTATTTCTTTTAATTCTTCTCAAACAAGCCATCCTCCAAAGGAATATTTTAGTGATCTGCAATATCATGAATTTTAATGTATTTTTTGAAGATATCATTTGACTTTTCAGCTAGGATCAAGGGTGATGATTCATCCATTAGAGATATACTTTGAGTTTAAAGACAACTAGATTGACTTTTTTATATATATATGACATACTTCCCTGGGCAAATTAGTGAGTCTGTAACTCTGTTTGCATTTACACAAAAATAGCATTTTCCTATCCCATGAGCATGTTGTGAGGGACTTCAAAGACCGAGATTTCTCACATATTGTATTTGCAAGTCATATAAAATGTGCAACAGACAGATATCCTAAATGTTAAAATGAAGTCTGAACATAGAAGTAATTTCTAATTTGTCATTATTGTCATCCAGTAGAATATAAAATAAAGAGAATATTTTTTTTCTTGATCTCAAGTAATAACCAGGTGCATTTTGAAAAGTCTCGGGAGGTAACTCACAGCTAATGACATAATTTTTATTTCAGATATTGACCAAAACAAAGTTATTCCAAGTTATTACTCTCACAGAGGTTATATTAAAAAGAATATAACAACAATATTCTAAAATCAGATTATCAGCAAATACGGCTCGTCAAAATGCCACTGAAGTGAGTAGAACTATACCAAGTTGGACTTCTTGACAATCAGTGTCCCTACTCACAGTTTTGCAGTGGCTGAAATCTTAATTCACCTTTATAAAATACATAATTTTATTTCTTAACTTCTGCTTAATCACAGGTAAGTGACAAACTGAGAAGAATTAATGTAAAATTGGACCTGAAGAGTATCAGTGTCAAGTGTTGAACATGACAGTTCTTTTTCCCTTGAGAAAATTAAACAACCAAAATAGGAAGAGTTAAAAAAATGTACATTAGCTTAAAACCCCCCACTATTTTCTGGTAAAAGGAGATAGCTATGGTAAAACTACATAACACCATTATCAGCTTTCCACTGAACTATAGAAGACAAGCTAGAAGTTGCTTTAAATTACTTATGGTTATCTGATAGGCCAGTGCAGAAATTTTCCATTCAGTAATTTTCTACAGATTTGCCCAGATATGAGCATTAAGTAGCTCACGTTAAAAGTTCTTGGTGTTGACACTGGAATATGATGCCACAGTCTAACACTTTCCCCAGTTTTGGGTGAATTTGTTAACGTTTTTCCTTTATTTTCCTACTTCAGTTTCCCTGCATGAATTCTTCTCTATCAAAAAAGGAAAAAAATAATCTCTTCTCAGTGTCAGTATCTACATTTCCAATATCTGCAGACAGTAGGAGTCTTCACTCTCCAATATTTTTTTCCTGAATGTTTTTACTGTTAGCATTCCATTTCAGTCTTTCCATTCCTTTACTCACATTTTGCCACACTTGATTGCCTTCGTCCCAGTTTCACTGTGTTTCTGTTGCAGCCTGTAGGTTTTCCTGCCAGCGCTGTGCCAGCTCCATGCTGACTGCAATATAGCAATCACACCCCAACAGCATTACAATGAGATTGTGTCAGATCAGGGTCACACAGTAGTCACATCAGATACACCACACTTTTCTTATATGATTACCTATGATGTACTGTAAGCGAGGCACAGAGTTATATTAAGAAAAATGCCTAAGGACTTTCAGAGGAAATATAGGGATCTGAAGAAAACCAATGTTTCAAATAAAAAGGAAGGGCCTCTTCAACAAGGTAGAGGAAAAAAGAAACTCCATTAGTAATATTGCAAGCCACTGAAAATTGAGTAATTCAGACTTACAAACAACCAGCAATTACCTCTTGTACATTGGTCCTGATGAAAGCAGTATTTCAGTCCTTCCCTCTTCAGGCTGCAGTCCTGTGGCCATCACCAGCCTGGCAGAGCCTGGAAATCCTCCAAGCAGGCAGTAGATGTGCACCTAGACTTTAGGTACCATAAGATTTGCTGAGGTGGAACCTAAGAGTACTGAGAGCTTTTGGGCTGTCTTTGTGATCTGCTCAGCTAAGGATGTCACTGTATGTCAGATTATAAATCCTTCCTCTTGGGTTACATGAGAAGCATTGTGTAGCTCAATGGGGGGAAGAGGAAAAGGAAGTAACAGCCCAGGTAGAAACACACCAATTTGTCTGGCCAGACCAGGAGCCTGAGGATGGCAAAGACTGGACACATTTCAAGCAGATTTTCCCTGAAACAGGGAAAGAACTAGTTTATTGCTTAAGGTAATAGGCTGCTTTGCCAAGATTCTAATTGGGGAAATCTAATAACATTCTAATAACACAGTAACACAAAATGAGGGAGAAGGAAAAAAGAAAAGAGGAAGGGGCAAGGGGGAAAAGGCAAAGGGGAAAAAAGGGAAAAGGGAAAAAGAAAATGAAAAATGAAAGCCTTTCTGATTAACCTTTTTTTTTTTCCCAAGTGACTTAAATATTTAGGTGAAAAGAGGCCAGCCTTCCATAGCCTGAACATGGAAATAAGTATAACTTTCCTGTAGTGGTTCACTCCAGCAGATCATTAAACAGCTGATTTCTCGGTTTTGCTGGCTAATAAATATCTAGAAATATAAAAAAATAAACCAAAGACAATAAAATCCACACACAAGTATATAGCAAAAGGGAAGAGTAAATCAGAAGAGTGTTTCTTGTTTGCTGTCATATTGAGAAACATTTCAAACACAGAAAATACTCTGTCTTCTAGATTTTTGTTCCAGAGCTTGTCATTGCAGAAGTTTCCCAAATACCAAGTCAAAACAAACAAACAAAAAAATCATTTCATAGTATTCAGTCAAGAATTTTGCTTAATATAATGAGAGTAGGTTGCAATCCTATTACACAAAAATATTACCTAAGCCAAGGAAAAAGAGTATTGCTAGACATAACAGTTAATACACTGTCTATTGTTCTGATACCCACTGAACATCCCATAGAAATTAAGTGCATTTCTATAAATTTCTTTTTTTCATTCAGTTTCACTAATGCTAACTGGCATGTTAGGGTGGGAGCTTATTATACAGCTTTGGACATGAATTGGTTCATATCCAGATATAAAATGAGTTGTTTTGCAGAGTGATATAAAGGGATTTAACTTTGCTGAGTGGAATGTTAGTAAAACAAATAGCCTCAGAGAGTCAGTTGTACTAAAGGTACTGTGTCAATGTGAAAAAACTGTATCGCTAAACATGTTTTGGGATAAGGTTTGAGGTTTCAGATGTATAAATATTAGCTTGTTTATTCCTGTGGCAACATGAATCACATCAAACCTTTTAAAGCTTTTATTAAAGATACAAAAAATAAGGGGAGAAATAAATGAAAATATTTGGAATGCAGGAAAAAGTAGGGCTTCCATTTAAAAAAACCCTCAAATTTCTATTTGTTGTTAAGAATATATGTGAAGAAAACATGATTGTTTAGCAAGCTTAAAGAGATAGCAAGACAGATAATTTATTGCTGTTTTTATTTTAGAAAAGAGAGTTATCCAAGACATTGAGGCGGGCTGGAACTGCTACAGGAGCTGTTGTCAGAGCCCAGTCTTTCCCTGGAGAGGCAAGCAATATGAACAAGGGACAAAGATGGCACAAGAGCTGCAAGGGAGGGGAACTCAGTCTTTCATTCTGGTGGTGGCTCTGAATAGCAAGTTCCTTTGCTAGAAAAGTTCCAGCACAACATATTGTCTATTGGTGACATGGAAACATCAAAATTGCAGCAGTGCCCTTCTGTCTCTAACACAGCTTTTTGGAAGCTGCCTCTTAACAGCATTGTAACTGTGGAATCTTATCTAATGGAGAATGAGCATATGAGCAATCCTGACTGCGTAGCATTGCTTGGAATCTAAACCTAAGACTTCATGTTCTGTCCTCAAGGTTACTGAGAGAGACTACGTGCAGAATAGCAAGGAAGTTGGCACTAGTTAAAAACAGCAACAGGATATAAAAAGCAGAACTAAGTAATTTCAAAAGTCCTCATGCACGGCACGTGAACAGCAACTTATAACCAATGAAATATGTACTAATAATTGCAGTTTACCAATCAACAACAGGCTTGCGAAGCATGACTAGAGATTTAATAAGGTCAAGTGTCAAGTCTTGCACCTGGGAAAGACTAACCCCATGGATCAGTATAGGTTGGAGGCTGAGCTGTTGGACAGCAGTGAAGGGGAAAGGGATCTGGGGGTCCTAAAAAATGGAAGGATGACCATGAGCTAGCAGTGTGCTTTTGTGGCCAGGAGGGCTAATGGGATTCTGGGGTGTATTAGAAGGGGAGTGGCTAGTAGGTCAAGAGAGGTTCTTCTTCCCCTTTACTCCACCCTAGTGAGGCCACATCTGTAATATTGTGTCCAGTTCTGGGCCCCTCAGTTTAAGAAGGATAGGGAACTGCTGGAAAGAGTCCAGCGCAGAGCCACCAAGATGATGAAGGGGCTGGAACATCTTCTTTCTGAGGAAAGGCTGAGGGAGCTGAGTCTCTTTAGCTTGGAGAAGAGGAGGCTAAGGGGTGACCTCATCTCTGCTTTTAAGTATGTGAAGGGTGGGTGTCGGGAGGATGGGGCCAGGCTCTTCTCAGTGAAGCCCAGTGACAGGACAAGAGGCAATGGTTGTAAGCTGAAGCATAGGAGGTTCCATGTTGAATACACGTAGAAATTTTTTCCCAGTTCAGGTGCCAGAGCACTGGAACAGACTGCCCAGAGAGCCTGTGGAGTCTCCTTCTATGGACGTATTCAAAACCCTTCTGAACGCACTTCTGTGTGAGCTGGTCTAGGGAATCCTGCTGTGGCAGGGGGGTTGGACGAGATGATCTTTCAAGGTCCCTTCCAACTCCTAATATTCTGTGATTCTGTGAAAAATGTATAAAAGGCTGTTGATATCTTTAATAAAGTGGCTTTTGCGAGATCACATTGATCTGTGTGCAGTGTCCGTTACTTCCCCGTCGACATGCAACGGTTCTCCAAATGATATAGCTTTAACATCTCAAGCAGATTATTCTTATATAGAAAGCAAAAAGAAACGCACGTGAAAAAGGAAAAAGCAAGAGTGGGAAGGAAAAGCATGAACCAGAGGGCTGTGATGGTCTCATTCCAGGTGTCATTCAGGATTTAGCCAAAGCAAATAGAGGTGTTAGGCCACCTGGATTCTTCCTTCTGGTCCAATCCTGTCTGTACGGCTTTCATGTTGATCATTAGTGCCCAGTGCAAAGCTGTCATGGTGGACTGGCTGTAAGGAATGGGTAAATGACTGCAAATATGTTGGGCTGTACTCCTGTCTGCTTAGCCTCAGTTTGGGTCACATTAAGCATCCTTGCAGTTAACTTGCAAGTTTAGTGGCACGAGAGAGGTGAAAGAGCCTATCCACTCTTTATTTTGCTCACCAGCGTGGCTTACTCTACAGAGTATCAATTCTGTCCCACTAAATCCAGTCTCACACTTCTCTACTGAACATGATTTCAGCATAGTCCTTGGGGCTTATCACTGAGTCTTTTTTTCCTTGAAAAGACTGTCATTTTCTCTTTAATTTTTACTGATCTTTGTAAATTATTTTATGTAACAGGCTGAGCTGTACACTGGTCACCTTGAGCTATTTAGAGCATAGGCCTTGGCACAGAGGTGTCCAATTTTTCTTATTTGCAAGGATGTTCCTTATCTTCTCTAAGGAATGAAAGTCTGTATAGTGGTAAATAAAGATATTAGAATGCTTTTTATGAGATTAAATATATCAACCCCATTGTCCTATCTAAACAGTATGAACTCGTATAACTCAAGACTTTACTTGACATACATTCTCAAGGGGAACTAGTATAATACATTTCAG
Source organism: Galbula dea (assembly GCA_013399015.1). Taxonomy (NCBI): domain Eukaryota; kingdom Metazoa; phylum Chordata; class Aves; order Piciformes; family Galbulidae; genus Galbula; species Galbula dea. The sequence continues at coordinate 16,435 of VWZX01001670.1, read as the reverse complement.
ACATGTCTGATGTGTCTGACAGGCTGTAGGGGAAAATGTGCTGTGTTTAAAAATTCTAGTGTCTTCTGTGAAAAAGTCTACATCTTTCAAGTCTGGTGCAAGGACTTAAAATATGACAGAAGATAGCTTCTGTGCCAAGGATATGTTGGGTTTATCCTCATGAAATAGGTATAGGAAAAGTCATGGTGCACATTTAATAAAGATTACTTTGATTTTAACAGCAAACTTTGCTTAAGGTCACATTTGCTCTGGACTGCCATCTGCTACCATTAGCTGCAAGAGGTCTGGGCCCCCAAACAGAAAGCAGAGGTCCTCTGATCCCAGCAGCCCTGTTGTTTAAATCAGCAGTACAGAGGATGGATTTTTTCAAATGCACCATGGAGAAAATCTCAGACAGATATACTGGATCCCAGGGCTGTGGTAGATAGGGAACAGGGTCGGGAGAAGGGATTAAGGAGTTAGTGTAGCCTAGTAAAATAGACTGGAAGGAAACATTGTCATACTTGGAGTGAGCAAAGAGCTAATCAGACTGGGGGTCAGGAGCTGGGATCCACTGTGACTTGCTGTAGGAGGAGAGCTGGTCTGGGATGAAGTGGGGAAGGCAAAAGACAAGGGTGGTGAGAAGCTAGAGAAGATGCAAGCAGGTTGGCTTACATCTGGAGTATACATCTACCTAATGACTTGTCACCCTAGCAGAGAAGCAAATCCTCAGTTCATGTTTCTCACCAGTGCCCATCAGCAATCCTTTTCTGGGAGTGATGTAGTCAGAGGATGACAACCCGTGACTGGTAGTGGCACTCCGTCAGTTCAAGTAGCAGAAATCTGTGCTAATTCTGTAGTTCTCAGTCTGCTGAGGGAAATGAGGTACTGTGATGAAATTAATCTTTTTCCAGCTTTTTTTCTATTTTTTTTTTTCTGTTTAAGAAAATAATGAATTTGTTAAGGAACATTACCAAGATTGCTAAATCAAGCAATTATAATAGGAAATAGCAGAATCAAATAAATCATGTTTATTCTTTTAAATTCATTTTTCCTAATGTGATATTAGGAGCTTGTCCCTGTGTGGTCTGATGAGTAATTAGCCCAAACTCATTTGGAGCAGAGAATATGCTAATATAACAAACATTTCCAGTGTGTCTTTTTTTTCATATATACCTTTGCTATACAGGCTCAGTTTGTGCTCTCTGTGAGTTAATACAGCAGAAAAACAAGAATGCAACTATGCAGTCATCCTGATTTATCTGTTTTGTACATTGTGCCTGCTGCCCTTGCATTTAATCTCAGTTGTTTCTAGGCTGTGTGCCCTGGTCGCAGACTGTCTTTCCATCCCTGAGTGGTATCTAGATTATTTTGAAAGTGACTTATGGAACAATAAAGCAAAGGTAATTTTCCCAAATATCTACAAAATATAAAGGACCCTTAGCTCACTCTGGGGAGTAGCCTAATGCTGCCTAAGAGGAAAATGAAAGGCTAATCATATTTTTCAAAGGAAAATAGGGGCCCATGTTTGTGTCTTGGCTCACATTCCCTCTCTCTTTCAAATAAGCACCAGTGTTCCAGCTTATGTGAGCTATGGTTGAACCTGCCAGATCAGCCTAGAGAGACAAGATCTTGTATCAAAGTCATTGTTTTCACAGAGACAAAATTAATCCAGTATTAATCCAAGAAAATTACGGAAATCATTGAAGAGTCTTAGCTCTTTCTAAGGCTTGCAGCTGCTCCACCCAATCGATAACTGCACAAGAACAGAGCTGCAGCAGGAATCCAAAGGAGAAATAATTTATTAGCAGGAAATAACAAAGAGCATACGTCACCCTGCTGTTCACTGCCATGGGGGCTCTTGCTACAGAGCTGGCTACTGTTGCCAAAGGACCAGGGTGCAGGAGCTGGCAGGGCAGGTGTGATGGATGCACTCGACTTCTCCTTAACAAATTTGCAGTAGTTTGGTACAGGCTCCAAAGGAGGTAAAGACTGGTCCAAGAACTCCTCAAGAAAACTCCTCAAGTGAAGTGGAGTGATCCAGTGAACACCGATGCATATGAGTTTGGGTCACCTGTTGTATGATTAACACGTGAATAGCAGGTGTTTTTCCAAGACTCGTTTATCAGGGAGCAAAGAAAATTGCAGTACGAGGAGCCTCATGCATACCTTTCCCAGTGTATGCAATTTGACTAGAAACCAGCCACCTTATTCCATAAATACAAGAGTCAAACTGAGCCTTCTTTGAGCTCTCCCAGCTAGGCAGCATGACTGCATGCTGGCTGCACGTGATCTCTCCCCTTGAGCTGGGATGTCTCTCAAGGTTGTTCCTTGAGGCAGGGACCTTTTAACAAAGGTGGATCACTGGATGAGCCCAATTTGAGTTCTCTGAGAATTGCAACTGAACTGCACACCAGATGACTCTCCCCATGAACAAGGACACCTCTCATGGTTAGAGATTCTTCACCTGAGACTCAAAGATCATTCCTTACTCAAGGCAGAGAGACCCCTTATTCGTAACAGATCCACAGTAAGTGACTGATGGCATGCTGAATTAATACTAATGAAATCAACGTAACTAATTCCATTAGACAAAAAACATTGTACAAGTCTGGGACTAAGTCTGTGTCCATCTGCACCTAGACTCTTCTCTGAGAGGTTTAGAAAACAAAGGCATCCATTCTGAACCAATGACTCAATGGGAGGGCTTTTTTACCTTTTGTATCTCTTTCATCAGGCATTAACCATTGTCCAAGCCCGAGACTAGGATAGGACATAGCCACACTTAAGCCCCATCAGGAGTTTAGGCAGCAAGGGAGTCCACTCTGAACCTTGTAACTCAATAGGAGGGCCTCGCTTACCTTTTAGCATGTCTAGTCTCTATGCAAATAATTCTAAAACAATTCTAACTCATTTTTCCTTTGTATGTTTCTTCCATGTACTAAGTGATAGAACAAAACTTAGCATCAAACTAAGTCACACTTTTACAAATTCATATTAAATCACTCTTGCCAATACCTTGATGGTGATTCTTTAAGGGGTCAAAATCACTCATCTGTGACAGCAGGGCAGGGCAGGCAGGCAAGAATGCCACTTATTTAATTTTGTTCCCAGTCAGTGCTGAGAACTGATCTCCATCTCTTATTGCTACCTGGCCTGTTGGGGAATTAACTGAACCTCATTTACAGCAGAGAATGTTCTAATACAGTCTATAATTGAATTCTTTAATTATATATCAAAATTGAATGTCATAACACAGATATTGCTTTGTCATGGTGGTGTTCTGGTACCCATGGCTTCACTCCATAAAGGCAGGACTTAACAGCACCATGGTGAAAATCACCTGAGGAGTTGTTGTATGATTACATACAATGTGTACAATGCGTGCCTGTATTACTGGTGAGGCAGGTGTGAGCTATAGTTTATATCTTTGTTACTGTCAGCCTTGCAAACAGCAAGTGGTCCAGGTAGTGACAAAACAGTCAAAGCTTTGATTTCAAAAAAACAAGCCTGTTCTTCAATACACCCCCATTCCAATAAGTGTGTAAATGTAAACCAAACTTCTCTTCAGTAGGTGCTTAAAAACAAGGCACAAATTTAAGAGCCTCCCTTAAATAATGCTCTTTACTTTATATGATATATAAATACATATGGCATATGGGCTTTGGTGGGCAGACTCCCAGATTAAAAAAAAAGACATCTATATACTTGTTTAACTTTGAGAACAAGAACAGCCTCACTTGGGAAAGTGAGGTTAAACCTCTGTGAAAATAGTGAATAAATTCTCATTATGAATACATGTAAGAAACACTGATGCTCTTTTATGGAGGCAGATATCTAAAATAAATAACAACATTCTATATTCAAAACACAGACACATGCTGCTGCTCAGGACACTGGAATACATATAGCACAAGAAGGTAGAAAAAAATCACCAGACACCACTGAGGAATCTGGGCTATGTGTGGTTCTGAGTTTATGAGAAAAATAGAAAAAAGCTGAGAATAGACTGCAAAGGTTTGGGGTGTTGTTTTTTGGGGTTTTTTTGTTTTTTGTTTTTGTTTTTGTTTTTGTTTTTAAAACCATAGCAATAGTGGTTTTAAAACTTAGCTGGCTAAGAAAATGACTGGGAATTGTAGCAGAGATAATATATCCNTGGGGGGTTTTTTTTTTTTTTTTTTTTTTTTTTTTTTTTTGGATTTTTTTTTTTTAAAACCATAGCAATAGTGGTTTTAAAACTTAGCTGGCTAAGAAAATGACTGGGAATTGTAGCAGAGATAATATATCCTGAATGCATTCAATGTAACAGGAGTCTGTGTGCTCTCTTACATCAACAGTGTTGCTTCAAAAAGCACAGACTCACAGAATGTTAGGGGTTGGAAGGAACTTCTGGAGATCATCTAGTCCAATCCACCTGTCAGAGCAGGTTCATCTACAGGAGGTTTTGCAGGATGGCATCCAGGCAGGTTTTGAATGTCTCCAAAGATGGAGACTCTGCCATCTCCCTAGGCAGCCTGTTCCAGTGCTCCACCATTCCCAAAATAAAAAAGTTCCTCCTTATGTTAAAGATGGAACTTCCTATGTTCCAGTTTGTGCCTGTTACCTCTTGTCCTGTCACTGGGCACCACTGAAAAAAGACTAGCCTCATCCTCATGACACCCACCCATTAAGTATTTGTAAGTATTGATAAGATCCCCCCCTCAGTCTTCTCTTCTCTAGGCTAAACAGCCCCAGCTCTCTCAGCCTTTCCCCACAAGAGAGACATTCAAGTCCCCTAACCATTTTTTGAGCCCTTTTCTGCACCCTCTCCAGAAGTTCCCTGTCCTTCTTGAACAGGGGAGACCAGAACTGGACACAGTACTCCAGACATGGTCTGAACACACACAATCAGATCTAAACTCAAACTTAACAAATGGAAGCTGAAACAACTTTGTAGATGACTCAAATAGAGAAGGACTACGTATTTTATAGATATTAGTAACCCTGCAGATCAACACCAGATTGCACACCCAAATATTTATGGTTAAAGAGCAGAACTGTCTCTAATGTAACACAGTTTGATTAAATATCTCTCATTCAATCTAGGTAATAAGAAAATAAACCATAAATGCTTATAATACTGGCAGGCTCTAGATACCTTTGAAAACACATGGAAGGCAAAACCCCTTTAATCAGGGATCATGTAATTTCCACTGTGGCATGACTACCCGAGTTCCACACCTGCCAACTGTTCTTGGCATGGACTTTGTCCCCAGCCTATCATGACTGCAGCAACCACATGGCAGTACCTTGGCAACAGGCCCCCAGGTTCTTGAAGCATTTGGCAGAGTGCTTTAGTCTGGACATCAGCTACTCTGCATTTCTGGAGCAAGAGCTTTATTTTCCTCCCCTTCAGTAAGGTTTACAAGTGCAACCACCAGTTGCAGGTAATAAAACAAACTAGCTAACAGAAGTTTTGCTTCACAGAGAAAATAAAGCAATCATGGGGAATACATTTGACTTTCCAGTAGCCCTTACATTATTCTTACCGCCCACTTCCTACAGTAAGGCTGAGACATGCAATGGAAGTTAGTTTGTTCCATTCCTCTCTGTCATTTGTTGGTGTTTCTAGTTGACACAGTTGAGATTGATCACTGTCATTCCTGTGAGGTGGGTCTTCCTAAGACCTCTAATGAGCATCATCTTCTTCACAAACACTGGTCTCCACCGGATCATTTGGGGATGGGAGGTGTTCTTCAGGGCTGCCATTTGGAGAATGCACACCAAATGCATCCCATGCTCCCTGCTGACTTTGGTGAAAGATGAGCTGACGGGCTCTTTAACCCTATGATGAAGCTAGAGTCTAATGTTCAGGCTTCTACATAGGCACTTTTTTTCCAAGACATCTAATTTTCTTGCACCTTTGGCATCTCAACTTTCCAGGCTGGATATCCTGGATTTACATATGCTGAAATGAGTATTATTGATGGAACACTGTCCTATCCTTGCTGTGTAAGTTCCTTCCTAATTACCCAGAAGTGGGATATGCCCAGGACTGGCAAGCTGTTCTACTTCTCCAGGATTTGTGTTTTCTAATATTACTCTGATTCTTGGTATTAAGCTTTCAGGGTTTTTTGCTTTGATAGCTGATTTTGAATCCTGTTTGGCTTACTTTTTTGCTAGGTTATGTATCTTCACAGCTTTTTTCAGATGTATGTCTCAGTAACACAAAACTGCTAGCACAATTTATGCTTCCAAGATGTGTGTAACCCAACATGTATACCATCTGTGGTATACTGCCACTTGTGCTGCCTACTTAGTCACTATGTATTACAACTCAAAAAAGCAAGAGAAAGCTAGTGTACCTTTGCTTCACACTAGTGTTCAAAGTGAACCAGTCTGTTATTTCAATGTTCTTGCAGATGCAGCAATCCATCCCCCTCTGGAAGGCCATGAAGATGGAGGATGAGCTGACTGCTGCAGTTCCATGAGGCTTTCCCAAGGCCACTGTCACGTAACCTTAAAAAACAACAACAAAAAAAAATCAATGAAACTAGTGATAAGCAAAGCATGTCATTGCATGTGCTCTTTCAGAATGCTCTTTTGCGTGAATATCCAGTTTTCTGGGCCTGAGTCCAGAGACTGTTCTCCCCCAGTGCTGCATCCATCACCAATATCACCTTGTGTGGCATTCCATTGCAAATGACCCCCCTTTAGCATAGGGCATAAAGACACTTTCCCAGTCACGGTTTAAAAAAATTAACAACTCCTATGTTCCACTTCGTCAGAAGTTGTTTTTTTCCTGGATTTTATTCAACAACTTTTTAATATTTAATTCTGCAGTGACGTGATGGGGTCTTAGCATTTCTGCTACGAAAGCGTCTTTCATTGTGGTGTTGCTGCTGCCTGCTGGACTACAGCTTGCTTTTCTGATATCACTACTGATCCAGTGGCAATATCCTGTTGTTTGAAGTCACATTATCTTGTGTCACAGAATCTTACGTTAAGGTAAGGCTGAGTTTTTTGCTGCTGACTTCTTCAAAAGGCTTTGCCCATCTATTTTTCTCTTAGTTGTACACATTTCCCTATCTTTGCTTCTGATCAACCGATTTCCTGCTTTAACTAGCCACACAGGATTTTTGTGACTTGGTAAACAAGATCTGTGGTTTCTTACTATGGCAGAACATTCTATTTCAAGATTCAGGTCTTTAATATGTCTCTGTTCATGTCTTCTTGAATGTTATTTCTCACTGATTTGTCTATTTTCATGCTACTTTTTATAATTCCACACTTCTAATCGGTCTTAGCATTTAAGAATTTCTATTTCTAACTTTTTATTTTATTTGTGATGCATCCTTTTTGGGCTTACCCAGTTTGTTCTTATGCTCATATTGAAGCTGCTGCAGATACATCCTGTTGTTTCATGACACAGCAAGGCAAATTTAATGGCTCACTCCCACTGAGAGGGCACTGCCCAACCTTAACTCTTTCCAATCTTAACCACATGTTCCCACTTCCTCCTCATGCTGTGGTGCTCACCTGTCTCTTCGTGAAATAGTTCAGCTAACTAAATCAGCAGAAACACAACCAGTTTAAAAAAACTAATCAGCTTCTGCTAGGTCGGTGAGCTGAAACAGCTCAAAGAGATGTTGGACAAGGGCCAGTGCTAGCTCAGGCCCTTGTCCAACCCTGGAGAGAGACGGATTCACCTTACATGGATAGCAGCAGCTAAATTTTACAGAGACTCAACCACACTGGGAAATGCCATGCTGAGCATTCTCCCTTTGTAACACAATTTCTCCCTTGGCTCCAACAGTAACTTAAATCACAGATTCACCTAATGATCCAAGCTAGAAGGGGACTCAGGAGGTCCCTAGTCCATCCACTTCACACAATGCAGGGTCAACACTGCATTCATACCAGGCTGCTTTGAGTTTTATTCAGTTATGTCTGGAAAACCTTCAAGGATGTAGACTGCCAAACCTCTCTGAACAACCCGTGCCAGTGATTAACCCAACAGTGACCACTTTTTTTTCCCCTTATAAATCTATGCATGATCAAAGTCAGAATATCATTCATCAGTGTTTTGTTTTCAGCTTCCTATCACTGACTTCAAAGTCATTTTTCCTTTGAAGTCCATTCTTCCCTGGCTTTTCTGCTTGGCATTAGGAAGACCATTACTTAGAACACCAGTTACATAACACATCTCACCCCAGGCAGTGTTTGTGTATCTAGTAACTGGTATCTATTTCTCTGAGTCTTTCTGCCATCTGGCAAGGTCAATATTTTTAAGTCAGCAAGATGTTTAGAAATATGACAGACAAGCACAGATCAGCCTCTCTTCCACCATTTTGGTGACTCTCACACACATTTACTATTTGAACACAAAGCATATGTTGGTTGTGTGGCCTCAGCTCTGCTTTACTAAAAAAATGTTGCTAAACTATGAGCCAAGGAAGCTATATTACAAAAAAACCAACAAAAAAACCCAAATGAGGACAGAAATGAAATTGAGTCTATAGCAGTCACTCAAGGACTGAAGGAAAAATTATTAAGTGAAAAAGCTCTAAAAAACTGAGGGTCAAAAAAAGTCAAAAAACAAATAGAAGATAGCAACTCAGCAAACCTGAGGATCATCTTTCTACAAGAAGCAATGGAGACTGGCAGTTCCCCATGTGACTACCATCTCTCTAACCAGCAGAAACAGTGGGTACCTTCATCAGAGGTGCTGAGGATGTTAGTGCTTAGGTTAATAGCACATTAGTCCTAGCTATTTATTGTGTGTACAATCCAGCAAATGGCATAATTGTTGCATACTCAGAAATTGTGTTTGGGATTCTACTTTTGAGCTTCCACTCACAGGAAGACACAAATAAAAGCGACCAAAAAAGCTGAGAGGGTTACACTATACTACTGCCCTAGCCAATTCTTGATTGTTATAGTCACTTTTGGTATTAAAGTGGTACATGAAGAGAAATAGGCTGATTTTTGGTATTTCCTTAATTCCTGCTTTGAAGGCAATTTTTGAAATGCATGCTTTTTTTCTTCTCCGCATTTCTCTGTCATAGTACAGCATTGCTCAATATCCATTTTGGCATATGGGGTGCAATGTATTGCTTGGATCACCTGTTTTTCTGCTACACTTCCTTCTTCTGCGTTCTAATTGTCAGTTGACAGTCTATGTTCCTGGGGTGACTCAGCCTGCAGACTGACTGGCTTACTTGTCATTCCTTGCGTCACCTACACACAGATGTGTGTCAAGGCAGGATATGGATGGAGATGGAAGTGCATCCCAATTACAGAATCAAGAATGCAAGAAGGAATGCATGAAATTAATATTCATAGAGTACAAACATTGGCTTTCTTCCTAAAATCTTAAAATCTAACCACCTCTTAGGGTAGCTTCCAGCAGAGCCAAACAATCAGGCTGGTGTTGCAATCTAGGAAAATGGCATTCACAGACATTTAATAGATTCAGGCAATTCGCTGTATCATCCGTTAGCAAAATAGGTTAGCCACTGAAGCTGAAAAACAGAAAGGAAAAAAAGGTAGAAACAAATAAGAAAAGTTATCTTTTTGAAGTTGAAACAAACTATCAGTTTGTTTCAGATAAACAAGACCAAAAAACTGAAATAGTGGTGAGAATGTCAAGGTTTGGGGTAAGACACTGAAGACGACGGAGGGATGAGAAAAAGTAGCAATTTGGCTTCTGAAGCCCCACGCTGTCCTGTAGTGAGGTCATCTGTAATCCTAAAGGCTCATCAAGGAGACAGTTGTCTTAAGTTTGGGGAAGGAAGGAAGGGTAAGTCTGCTGTCCCATACAGTTTTGCTGTGTGAGCAGCTGGTAATCGGAGTAGTAGCCCTCAATGACAAGCCAACACCTGGTGATCTGCCCAGCAATAGGATTCTGGTAGCTTGCCAGCACTTGGTGATTTAGTCCAACAGCAGCTCTGAAAAATTTCTCTCTCTGTTGGTGGATCAGTATAGACATGTGGCTTCACTAGTCTCAACAGTCAATGAAATTTTCTTGACACATGTGCAGCTATTTATCAAGACATGCAAACATGCAGAGCCACTGTCACATCAGGTCAGCAGGGTTAATTTTAACATACATTGGATTTTCCTGGAAGCCAAAGGAAATCAAGTTCCAATTTAAAACTGGGCATAAGTATCAAAGTCTGCTGAACTGTGGCCTGTAGAGATGTCCTGATGCCTGTTATATATTTTCTGTTTTACAAATGTTTTAAAAATCCTTCATATCTGAAATTACTCAAATTCTCTTGTAACACAAAGAGGACTTTCTTATTTTGTGATGGAAAAAGAAGTATTTGAAAGAAAATGCATAATTTATGAATAGGTGACTACGTATAGCTTTTCGGAATTCAGGAAAGATTACTTTTCCATGCTTATCATTAACTTCATTAATTCCCATCACTAATCATTGATGCAAATGAGCGGCTGCCTAGAGGACAGAAAAAGAGGGAATAACAACTACAGATCACTTTCTTCTCCAGCCTGAAAAGCTCTCTGGACATTGAGCAGCTAACACTGTCCCACTGACCGTGAAGCCCATGGGCAGCTCATACCACCTGCCCTTTCTCCAGACAAACCATCTGGAGCTTCAGAAAGATCTGGAGCTGCCAGAAGGATGTTTCAGACACAAGGCATGAACCAAAAGAAACCACGCACTAATGGGTCCAATACTTAACTACCAGTGGTATCACCTGAAGGAAGTATATCAAATCAATATTTAAGAAACAGAAATAATTCAATCACAAGCTAGTGAATCCTATTGGAATCATATGTAGAGGTTTAGAACACATTTTGAATGAACTAATACTTGTTAGCTGGATAAATGGAAAAAGGGATTAAAATGACTTGAAAATAATAGAACATGCTAGAAACTGTTTTCTTCAATAAAAATGGAGACAAACATGGTTTCAGGCTACTGGAAAAAAATTAGCATTTGGTATAAATCAAGCCTCAGTGAAAGCATTAAGTGATGCTTGTATAACTATGCCATATTGGACATGCTGTGCATGCAATACACACTATGGTGATATGCAACATATATATGCAGGAATGCATAACACATAATCAGCAAAAAACCAGAGCCATGAGTAAGGCTGACCATGATCCCTCTTCCTGCTTATACCCTAAAGCCTTTAGAACACATTATTTGAGTATGATAAATTTTGGAGTTACATTTCACACCTAAATTGTGATTAGAGTGTGCTATATATACAAAGTCGCATGTGATGGGACTCTATAAGCCTGTAGAAAACATGGGCCTGATTAGGGTAACTAGTCTGGAGAGAGAACACCTAAGAAGTTAGGACATAACCCCAGAAAATGAGTGAAGGATATGAAAGAGAAGAGCAAAATGTTCCTACTAAAAAAAACTGTAGAGGGGTTTCAAACATGAACAAAATATTACCACAACATAGGCCTGAGCAGATCCTCAGCAGCATGGAAATCACATCTTGCTCAAGTTCTCTAGCACATCACCACCACAGCCCTAGTTATCAATATGGCAGTTCAAAGTGAATTGCCACTAAACTGAGCAGCCACTCAGTTGCACGCCATTGTTTTTTATGTAAGGGGAAGGGGACGTTACATTCTTTGGAAATAGCAGAGTGACTTGTGGATTATGTTGCAGACCCCAAATTCAGAGAGATGGAGGGAAAAACAAAACCAAAGTCCTTTCAGCCCTAAGAAATTACCAGTGTAGGAAGACACAGGTACCCAATTCTCTGGACAGCTGTCCCCAGACTTTTCCCTCCAATATCCTTTCCAAAACCTCCAAAACGCCAGGAAATGCGATGCAGGTTCAGAGCAATGTACTCCTTCTTCTGAACAATGCTAGCCCATCTGGGTACCTGGTTTTGTAGGTGATAACCTAATGGCTGCCACCAGTGGTTCCCAAGATTATGCAGCTGGGTTTTTCCACAATGCTTCTCTCAACTCATGCCCTTCTCTTGACAAAAATGTTCCAGATTTAGGTTAAACCGTAGTGGTACAAATGAATGTTTGCCCCCAACACAGTGCTGTGGACTGAGTAGGCTGAATCAAGACATGTTTTCTTCATAAAAGTATATCACTGCAGTAAGAGCACTCTACTGATCTCCTTGGGAATAATTAATTGGAGAGGAAATAGAAACTGAAAGAGCCCAAGCAAAAAGGATTAAACAGAAAAAAGAGAAGGAGGCAGCTGGGGAAGAGAAGTAGCTACAGAAGAGGAAGAAACAATGAGCTATCTAAGGGGAGAGAGTATACTTTTCATTACCTTAACAACATCATTGCTAAAATATGTCGATGCCAGTCGTTTACATTTGCACAGACTCCTAGGTGGATCTTTGGCAAACCTGTAGATCTTTCCTTAGAGCATAGAGGTTTAGTGTTAATGTGAGGAAGAATTTTTTCACACTAAGGGTGATGGAACACTGGAACAGGCTGCACAGAGGGGTTGTGGAGTCTCCTAGTCTGGAGACATTCAAGACCCGCCTGGACTCGTTCCTGTGTGACCTTATCTAAGGTGTCCTGCTTTGGCAGGGGGGGTTGGACTTGATGATCTCTCTAGGTCTCTTCCAGCCCTAACATTCTATGATTCTAGGATTCCTTCCAGACAATAATAACAAGGGAGCCCAGTGCTCAGCCAGCTTCATTTCACTTGCCTGGTGACAAGCAGCATTGTGGGGCCCTTGTTCAAGTTCTAGAGCAGTTTAAGCAGCTTAAACTGCTTTATAAGCTTAAAGCGTCTAAGTCTTCAAAGCTGCTTAAAGCTATTTAAGCTGCTTAAGACACTTTAGGCTGCTAGCGTGTGCCATGAGGCTGTACGCAACATCCTGGCCTACAAACCAAACTGTCCACCTTAGAGTTTATGGGTCTTAGCAATGAAACTCTCCCACAACAGCTGCCCTAAGCAAACTCAGCTGAGCTGCAACTTGAGTTATCTGTCCCTCTGCACTTTAGGATTATGGCTGTACTTGATACCCAACAGGTTTGTCCTGGAATCTTTCGACTTGCACATTTTTTAATTGCTGTTCAACAAGTGTAGGGTGTTCAATAGTAAACCTGAAGCTAGCTAGATTTGTTAGATCAGTATTCATCAATTTGCACACCAAAATTCACAAGGTGCCCTGTTTGTTTATAAGACAGAAGGTACACATGCAGTATGAAAACATTATTCTGGGGTCTAAAAGTCATGTACACTTTTAAAAGAACAGAAGGATCAGCAGACATTTACTGAAGTACATTCTAACCAATAAACATCAAGTCTAAATATTTCTGAATTTCTGGAAAGTCATATTTAGTCCAGACCCTGAGATTATCTCATGACCATCTTTTACTGGACTAAAATAACAATGGTGACTGCAAACTATTCTAGTCTTTACAGTCATATTTGGGTCAAAATCATAGTTGACAGTGATGAACACAGGTTTCTCTAGGAAACATTTTTGAGACAGGTGGGTTTTTTGTGTATAGTGACTAGAGTTTGTCAGAAGTTTTACACAGGTTTGAATATGACAGAATATTTTCTAAGAAAGAATATTTTCTGAAAAATGAAGTTTTGCTAGGTTTTCCCTTGGGAGTATGATTGTTAAAAGATTTATTTTGATCTTATACAAAAAATATGATATTGCAGAATACTACTTCATTTTTACTGCAATTCTGATTGGTATTTTCTTATGTATACTATGGTGCCTGGAGGAGTGTGCCTTTGATAATGTTCACTGTTCTACTCTACCTAAGATATACATGTGGTGCACCATGAATGCAACATTTTGTTTTTTCAATGTTGAAATGTGCAGTTGTAATTCAAGCCCTCAGATCTCTCCAACCTAAAACACTTTTTTCCACCTCATTCCTATCTCATTCCCATTATTCTAATTTTTCAAATTTCTAATGAGAAAAAATAAGAAAAAGTCCAATCATTTTAAATAAAAACAATTACTAAAACACAGAATATCTCACAGATTGAGAAGTCCTGACTTTTTAGTTTTACTGAGGTCTGTGTCTGTGCTGTTGTTTTGCAGACCCACTGGCGTGAAAACAAGATTTTGTCCTTTTTCATTGGAAAGACGGCTTGATCTGTGTTTGTTTTGGGTATATTTGTTTAATTCCTCATTTGAGCACTATCATAAATGATGATGTCATTACTGCTCTGGGAAAAGAACTAGTGTAATAATTAACTTGTGCTTCCAAAGCTCTTCAACAACTCATGAATCATAGAAATGTGGACTTGGATGGAATCTCAAGGGGTTGTGTAGTTTGTTATTCCTCAGTATTTTTAACTAAAGCTGTACCTAACCTTCCTGATGTAAAATAAAGACAAATAAAAAAACCCTACAACATAAAATCAAAGCAAAACAAGTTTTTTTACAAAAATCCAGAGATCAACCTGTGCAATCTTCCGCAATGGCTAATGAATATGCCCCGGACCACAGGTGGAAATTTCAAAGGCTTTCGTAGTGAAAACCTGTTATGGATTACCTTGTAATATCTTGTATGCTCTGTCATGGTTCCAGGGATCTTAACCACCTACTACAAAACATTCATCTGGTCCATTTCCTAGCTTTGAGGAAAGACCACACTGATCTTGATAATTGAGATGACAGTCCCTCTGCTTTGTAACTAAAACCAGTAATGACAGCGATAATACAATCTTCTTAGGTAATATATTTCAGTGATAATCTTTTCACAGAATCACAGAATGTTAGGAGTTGGAAGGGACCTCGAAAGATCATCTCGTTCAACCCCCCTGCCACAGCAGGATTCCCTAGACCAGGTCACACAGAAGCGCTTCCAGATGGGTTTTGAATACCTCCATAGAAGGAGACTCCACAACCTCTCTGGGCAGTCTGTTCCAGTGCTCTGGCACCCTCACCGTGAAAAAATGTCTATGTGTATTCAACATGGAATCTCCTATGCTTCAGCTTACAACCATTGCCTCCTGTCTTGTCACTAGGCTTCACTGAGAAGAGCCTGACCCCATCCTCCTGACACACACCCTTCACATACTTAAAAGCAGAGATGAGGTCACCCCTTAGCCTCCTCTTCTCCAAGCTAAAGAGACTCAGCTCCCTCAGCCTTTCCTCATGAGGAAGATGTTCCAGCCCCTTCATCATCTTTGTGGCTCTGCACTGGACTCTTTCCAGCAGTTCCCTATCCTTCTTAAACTGAGGGGCCCAGAACTGGACACAATATTACAGATGTGGCCTCACTAGGGTGGAGTAAAGAGGAAGAAGAACCTCTCTTGACCTACTAGCTACTCCCCTTCTAATACACCCTAGAATCCCATTGGCCCTCCTGGCCACAAGAGCACACTGCTGGCTCATGGTCATCCTTTCATCTACGAGGACCCCCAGATCCCTTTCCCCTTCTCTGCTCTCCAACAGCTCAGCCCCCAACCTATACT
>VWZX01001668.1:0-13494 GCA_013399015.1 Galbula dea | reverse complement strand
TACTCTGCTCTGGTGAGACCTCATCTGGAGTATTGTGCTCAGCTCTGGAGCCCTCAACACAGGAAGGACGTACACCTGCTGGACCGGGTCTAAAGGAGGGCTACAAAAATGATTAGGGGGCTAGAACACCTCCCCTATGAGGATAGGCTGAGAGAGCTGGGATTGTTCAGCCTCGAGAAGAGAAGGCTTCGGGGGGACCTAATAGTCACCTTCCAGTACCTGAAGGGGTCATATAGAAAGGCTGGGGAGGGCCTGTTTATAAAGGCCTGTAGTGATAGGACAAGGGGTAATGGATTTAAATTAGGGAGGAGTAGGTTTAGATTAGATATTAGGAAAAAGTTCCTTACCATGATGGTAGTGGAACATTGGAACAGGTTGCCCAGGGAGGTGGTTGAGGCCCCGTCCCCGGAGGTGTTCAAGGTGAGGCTGGACACGGTGCTCGGCAACCTGATTTAGTTGAAGATGTGCCTACTCACTGTAGGGGGGTTGGACTAGATGACCTCTAAGGTCCCTTCCAACCCTCATAATTCTATGATTCTATGATTCTTGCAGCTACAGAGTGTTATGACATGGCACTACCGTAAGGACAATACAAAGCAAGGAATTACATTTGCATTTATGAGCCGTGACAATTTCTCTTTCAATCTGTGTGCTCTTGCTATCCCTTTGAGTAATTTCTCCAGGTTCCTAATCTACTAGAAAATGATACTCCGGAGTCAGATTGTAATATTAGTGTGAATACTGTGAAAGATACGGAATGTTGAGAATACACTACCAGTTAACCAGTAGCCAGCAAGTTGCCTTTGTACAGCAAGTATCACTTTCTCCCAGCTTTATTTCCATTGCAGTCATAAGCAAGGATAGAGAGCTGTGGCATTCCTATAACTACTTGTTTGAATGTTTGAATAATGTCTGAAAAGCTTTCAGATATTGTAGAAATTGTTTTCATCATGTTTGGACAGATAAAACTTTCGATGACTGTAATACTGGAATGTGTTGGAAAGCACAGCATTTAAATGGGTGTGTAATACTTATCTTTGGAGGCTTATCTGTGAGCCTTCACTGGTGTGAATGTAACTGCTTATTTATGTCATGAATATGCTTCCTTCTGTAAGAAAGAGAATCTCCTAGTGCTGAAAAGCTTCTGTTATGCAAATGCTGTTAAACACATTGTGTTTCCAGAGAAATACCACTTGAACTTAAATGTCAAAAACAAGGACTTATGGTAAAAAGTGATTGTAATACTATCATTTAACTGATTCTCAGATTCAGACCCAGAAACCAGTTAATACTGAAAAGATTATTTGTTGCCATTTCTGAATACGGAAACTTTGAAATAACAGTTACACTGAAGTGACATTCGGATTTGTCATGATTGGGCTTGTGACAGTCTGATTCTTAAGATACTGACCTATTAATTGATGCTCTGAATACAAGTAATCAGTGTACAAGCATAGTTTACAGATAAGATACACCAAAAGTAGCTATCATGATTGCATGAAGAAATAAAAGATAAGAAAGTAATGAAGATGTAAAAATGCTTAAAGAAGCAGCTCAAGTTGTCACAAAAAGTTCTGTCCATATAGGAAGAGATACCATAACTTAGGTTTTGATTGTGCAGAGAAATTTCACAAGGTATGATTTAGATTTCAGACGAAAACATATTTGGCTACTGGTGCCCCATTTTGTGTGGAACTTATGTTTTGCATGTGGGATACTTTTAAGTAAGTCAATCCAAAATTGGTTAATATGTTCTAAAAATAAATAAAGCATACTGCAGTAAAGCAGTTGGGTACTCTTGACACAATCACACAGAATGTAAGGAGTTGGAAGGGACCTTGAAAGATCATCTAGTCCAACTCCTCTGCCACAGCAGGATTCCCTAGACCAGGTCAAACAGAAGAGCGTCCAGATGGGTTTTGAATATCTCCATAGAAGGAGACTCCACAACCTTTCTGAGCAGTCTGTTCCAGTGCTCTGGCACCCTCACTGGGAAAAACTTTTTTCTTGTGTTCACATGGAACCTCCTATGCTTCAGCTTACAACCATTGCCTCTTGTCCTGTCACTGGGCTTCACTGAGAAGTGCCTGACCCCATCCTCCCGACACACATCCTTCACATAGTTAAAAACATAGATGAGGTCACCCCTTAGCCTCTTCTTCTCCAAGCTAAAGAGCCCCAGCTCCCTCAGCCTTTCCTCAGAAGGAAGATGTTCCACCCCCTTCATCATCTTTGTGGCTCTGTGTTGGACTCTTTCCAGCAGTTCCCTATCCTTCTTCNCAACCCTCCGGTGTGTCAGCCACTCCACCCACTTTAGTGTCACCGGCAAACTTGCTGAGAGCACACTCTGTTCCCTCATCCTGGTTGTCAATGAATATTTTGAAAAGTGCTGGTCCCATTACCAACCCCTGAGGGACTCCACTAGACACAGGCCTCCAAATGGACTCCATCCCATTGACCATGACTCTCTGACTTCTTTGCTTCAATCAGTTCACAATCCACCTCACTACACAATCATCCAGACCACACTTCCTCAGTTTAGTTGCAATGATGCTGTGGGAGACAGTGTCAAATGCTTTACTGAAATCGAGATACCACATCCACTGCTCTGCCATCCTGTATCCACTTGGTTATATCCTCGTAAAAGGCTCTCAGGTTGGTCAAACAAGACTTCCTCTTGGTAAACCCATGCTGACTGCTCGTAGTGACCCCCTTATCCTTGATATGCGTAGAGTCAGAATGAAGGATAAAGTGTTCCATCACCTTTCCATCCATCACCTTTCCAGGGATGAGGGTGAGGCTGACTGTCTGTAGTTACCCTGGTCCCCCTTCTTGCCCTTTTTGAAGACTGGAGTGTTGTTTGCCTTCCTCCAATCCCCAGGCACCTCTCCTGTTCCCCAGGACCTACTAAAGATGATGGAGAGTGGCCTGGCAATGACTTCTGTCAGCTCCTTCAACACCCGTGGGTGCATCCCGTCAGGTCCCATGGATTTATGGATGTCCAGATGGCTTAACTGCTCCCTAACCCAGTCCTCGTCAACTAAGGAAAACTCCTCTATTATCCTAACATCATGAGGGGGCTCAGGGGTCTGAGGCTCCTGAGGATATACAGGCAGAGACAAAGAAGGCATTCAGTAACTCCATGTTTTTTACATCATCTCTCACCAAGGCACCCACCTCACTCAACAGTGGCCTTACATTGCTTGTAGTGTTATTTTTTCCTGCAATGAATTGCAAGAAGCCCTTCCTCTTGTCCTTGACCTCCCTTGCAAGGTTTAATTCCAGGGGAGTCTTAGCTTTCCTAGTTACCTCCCTAGAACCTCTGACAACAGTCTTGTACTCTTCCTCTGCCAATAGTCTTGTACTCTTTCCACGTGGCCATCCCCTTCTTCCATGACCTGTAGACTCTGTTCCAATGCGTTTTCCCAGCAGTTCCCTACTTAACCATGTGGGTCTCCTGGCTCCCCTCCTCGATTTTCTACGAGTTGGGATGCTGTGATCTTGAGCTTGGAAGAAGTGGTCCTTGAATGCTAACCAACTGTCTTGGGTCCCTTTATCTTCTACTACCCTGTCCCATGAGATTTCCCCTCACAATTTCTTGAAAAGATCAAAGTTGGTCCTAATGAGGTCTAGGGTCGTGATCCTACTAGGTATTCTGTTTCTACCACACAAGATCCGGAACCCTACCATCTCATTATTGCTGCAGCCAAGGTTGCCCTCTACCTTTCCAACTGGACCTTCCTTGTTAGTGAGTATTGGGTCCAGCAGCACTCCCCTCCTACTGGGCTCATCCACCTTTTGCATCAAGAAGTTATCATCAATGCATTGGAGGAACATCCTGGACAGTGAATGGCTGGCTGAGGAGGCCTTCCAGNTGGACAGTGAATGGCTGGCTGAGGAGGCCTCCCAGGAAATATCTGGGTAGTTAAAAACCACCTTAAGAACCAGGGCCTGTGATTGTGAGGCCACTGTCAGCTTCCTGGAGAAAGCCTCATTAGCTTCCTCATCCTGATCAGGTGGCCTGTAATAGGCACCCAGAACAGTATCACTTATGCTAGCCTGTCCCTTATTTCTCACCCATAAGCTGTCAGTTTGCCCCTCATCCGCCCCTGGACAGAACTCGATACATTCAAGGTGCTCTCTAACATAAAGAGCAACTCCCCCACCACGCCTTGTAGACCTGTCTTTCCTAAAAAGTACATAGCCATCCATGACCACATTCCAGTCATGAGAGCTGTCCCACCTTGTCTCTGTGATTGCCACCAGATCATAACCCCCCTGACCTCACATGGATTTCTAACTCCTCCTGTTTATTCCCCATACTGCATGCACTGGTATACAGGCATTTCAGGAAGCAAGCTGAGCATGCCAATTGTGCCCTAGGGGAGTGGGAGGTCTTCCAGTCTGTATTAGTACTAGCACTAGAACACTGCCCCACTGGTGCAGACCTTGCAACAACCCTATCCCCCTTCAGATCTAGTTCAAAGCTCTATGGATCAGCCCTGCTAGTTCTTGTCCTAGAATCCCTTTCCCCCTGGGAGATAAGCCTTTGCTACCTCCTGTTGTCTAGCCTGGTATCTTGTAGAACCAGCCATTATCAAAGAACCCAAAGCCCTGCCTTTAGGACCAGTCTCGGAGCCAGCAATTTATGGACAGATCTCTTCTACTCCATCCTATATCATGGTCAGGTACTGGAAGTAGGGAAGAGAGAATAATTTGGGACCCAGAGTTTTTTACCAACTGTCCCAAGGCCTAGAAATCTCTCTTCGTTCCCCTTAGACTACAGGATGCAGCTTCCTCCCCACCTGCCCGAAAGATCAGTAATGGATAACCGCACCATGTTGGGAATTTCCCTAGTAATATCCTTAATTCGGGCTCCAGGAAGGCTGCAGAGCTCCCTGTGATGAGGGTCAATCCTGCATATTGGACTCTCTGTTCCCTTTAGGAGCGAGTCTCCAACAACCACAACTCAACTCTTCTTCTTTGTGGAAGAGGTTGTGGTACGTCCAGAAAGCCTAACAGACTGCAGCAAGACCTCTGGTACAGGTTGCCTGTCATCCACATTCCCGTTAGACTGGCTGTCTTCCAGCNTGGTTCATCCTTTTGCAGGTGGCAAGAGGGTGTGGGATCCCCTGCTTCTTATGCCACCCTCACCTGCTGCCCCTCTCTCAGGTATGGCAGAGCCTGGCTACACCATGCTATCTCCTTTTCACATTCCCTTATAGTCCGTAACCTTGTGACTTCTTCCTTCAGCTCAGACACCATACTGAGCAGATCATTCAGCTGTTCACATCTGGCACAGGTGTTATCGTTGCTTCCTTCCATTGCAAATGGCAAGGTCTGGCACTCTCCACAGCCAAAGACCTGGACACCAACATGTTTGTGTGTGGCTTCAGTCTGGATGCCCACAGTTTTTCTAACAGCAGCCCTCAGCCGATTTGCAACCATGCCCAGAGATTTACAGAAGTCTGACCTCACAGACAGCAGTGACATGCACGGATGACTCACCCCGCTCCTTGACCAACCTTTTCCCGTGTGCAGAGGTCTCCAAACCCTGCACTCCTGAGCTGACCCTCCCCCAGCTGCCCCTGCCTCTTCCACAGGGAACCAGGCCAGCCCCATCTTGCATGTGATCTGGCACACAGTCACGCAAATTTAGCTGTTCACAGGAGACGAAAACGCCCCCAGAGTTCCAAACCAAGAGCTGAAAGTCCCTCAGCTGTTCTGAGGAATTTTGCTGTGGTGTTGGTCTTTTTTATTTTTCTCTATGCCTTGTCAAAAATTTCTGAGAAATTACTTTTGATAGAATGAGGCCTACAACCTAAAATAGATTCTCAATAAATTGAAACTTCTTGTGAAGTTATGTTAGTCAAGTGGGAAGTGCTTGGAGTCTAATGTAATAGTTGATGAGACTTCACCGTAAGCTGTTTTCAAGTATTTCAGCAGAATCTTGTATCCTGTTTACTGTGTTCAAATGGAAAAAGACTGAGAAAAAACCACTAAAATCAGAAATCAGCAAATGACTAGTTCATACTAACATGTAGATAAAAGTTTTGATTTTTAGCATATATGGAATTATATCAAACCCTAGGACTTGTACTTCAAATAAAGATTTTTCCAAATATGGCATGGAAAATATGGTATGGAACTCTTTAGTGCCTTTGTGCAAGTCAACGTATAACTATTTGAGATTTCTAACAAGAAAGGAGTAGATAGAAACTGAAATTAAGACAGCTGGACTGAGATGCTACACCCACCCTCAACGGACCCTGCTATTCCGTACTATAATGCATTTATGAGCTAAATAAAAAAAGAAATACCATTATCAGTAACAATAGTCGCTTCCCATGGTCTCCCATGTACAAAGATTTTAGGGAGGAAATGACAAAGTTACAGGGTAAAATATGTATGCAAAATATTCTCAAAAAACTGGAAGATGTCATGTTCCTGTGCTTTTAATCTCTTTATACTGACCTGGGGTCTTAAGAATAATTATTTTTTATGAAGGATTGTCATTGTTTAAAAGTTGAATTGGTATTCTTTTATTTTCTGGGAAAAAAAGCAGCCTTTTAGAAGTATTTCCTTAATGTCTTAAATCAAAAAAACCTGGGCATAGCAACCGGGTTCAGTAATAACAGGAGGGCTGGCTTTCACCAGCCTAACAGCGGCTATCTTTCTGAGTGAAAGAGTAATCCACAACCTAAACTGAACCCAGATGTCTTATCTTGTTATTTAACTGCTGCAGCTTCTGCAGTAGGCATGTGATTGGCAGAAACTTCCTGGAGATTATCTGTGTTAGTGAATAGAAGATTGTAAAACTCTCATGTGTGCCTAACAGTACTAAAAAAATTCAGTTGCAGTCTGGTATGTGGGTCAAATATGTAAAACTGACTCAACTGCTTTCTAATCTTGATATATTATGGTTATGTCACAAATATTTAGGCCTCTTTGCATGTTATCTTCATAGGTTTGGAGTTGGTTTTGTTCGTTTGTTTTCTTGGTTTAGTTTTTTCTTCTTTCGGGAAATAAACATTCATGACTTTGTGAAACAGATGGAAATTGACAGAAATACTGGTTAGTATTTCTCAACCTTTAGTAAAGCATATGAAAATCTATACTTCGAATATTGATGCTTATTTCTGAAGAAAAGAAGGGATAAACTTTGAAATCTATGTGGCCAGCCGAAAGCAAAATCTCTGGGGAACTAACATCTTAAAGATGCCATTAACTCTCTAGTTCTGTGTCAACTTGTATTAAAATGGAAAGACACCAGTAATGTCTACTCCAAAGGATTTGTATGATTTGTTCTTAAATTAAAGCATAGATTTTGGGGAACACAGGAACTGTACATATATTTGAAATAATTTTATATGCTTTCTAGACTTAAAAAGGTATAAACACTGTTTCTGGGTTTTGCTTGTGAGTCTGTAAAACCTACCATATGTATACCCAAAACATTTCTCCACCTATCAAAAGAGATAATATGCAACTTAAAACAACTTCCCTTTTCACAGAATCACAGAATGTTAGGATTTGGAAGGGATCTCGAAAGATCATCTAGTCCAACCCCTCTGCCATAGCAGGATTCCCTAGACCAGGTCACCCAGAAGCATGTCGGACGGGTTTTGAATATCTCCAGAGAAGGGGACTCCACAACCTCTCTGGGCAGTCTGTTCCAGTGCTCTGTCACCTTCACTGTGAAAAAATATCTACGAGTATTCACACGGAACCTCCTATGCTTCAGCTTACAACCATTGCCTCTTGTCCTGTCACTGGGCTTCACTGAGAAGTGCCTGACCCCATCCTCCCGACACCCACCCTTCACATATTTAAAAACATAGATGAGGTCACCCCTTAGCCTCCTCTTCTCCAAGGTAAAGAGCCCCAGCTCCCTCAGCCTTTCCTCATAAGGAAGACGTTCCACCCCCTTCATCATCTTTGTGGCTCTGTGTTGGACTCTTTCCAGCAGTTCCCTATCCTTCTTCAACTGAGGGGCCCAGAACTGGACACAATATTCCAATGCGGCCTCACCAGGATAGAGTAAAGAGGAAGAGGAACCTCTCTTGACCTACTAGCCACACCCCTTCTAATACATTTGAATGGCTTTTGTAGTCTTCCAAAGCTCTTGCATGTTAATTTCCTAAAAGCATCATTCCTACTTGTCAATCTCCTTTCCCCACTTGGAAGATTAGTGGGATGTCAGTCATTCGTCTTGGAATCCTATTTGCCCTGATACCTGGATGTCTTCTACTGTGCCTCCAAAATGAGTTTTTTACCTTTCTGCAGAGAAAACCTTAGGCAGAAGAAGTACTAATTAAAGTCCTTGTTACATAATGTAGTATGGTGATACTGTGAAACCACCGGTGTATGCAGTAAGGAATATCTGTTAAGTAAGTAGTTTTAATTACTTGCTTATACAACGAAGTATACCAATCCTGAGCTGGTTCTTCACAGCTTCTGTGAACTACAGAAGAGTCTTTTGGGTTTTCTTGTACAGATTTTTAAAGCTTTTAAGTTTTTGATTTTTTTTCAAGAGTTTATGAAGGCACACACTTTCTCACAGGATTTTTTTCTAACGAATTGTAGTTGAAAAGAAAGGCAGGAGTGTGTGTAAGTAGTGTAAGTAGTTTACAGATGTGTAGTGTCCTTTCATCATCTTCTAATAGGCTTTTGTAGGCTCCTCTGAGGTCATCAGAGTTTTCTGCCATCTAAGGACTTTGCTAAATGTGTATTTTGAATTAAGGACGAGGAGGAACACATTTAAAACATTACAGTTACTCCGGAACAGATCTCTATGCTCTAGAATAAGAAACATTTTGCCATAGCTATACTGTTAACTGGTAACATGGCTTGCCATACTTTTAAATTACACTAGAGGATCATTTGTTATGTAACAATTAAATTTTTGTGGACTAAACCAAAGTGCATTTTTGGAACACTTAAAATTTTATTAAGAAAAGTACAAATGTGATACGGAAAAAGGGGTATGGAGTTTATTGCTTGGCTCATTGCAGTATTTCAACAAATAAAAAATAAATTTAATAAAAGTTAGAACCCATAGTTAATCATCATCTCTCTAGAAACTGTTAAGTTTTCTTTTTAGCTGCTAAGTTAAGCAGGCAACAGCTTAAGGAACAGCTGCTAGCTGAGATGCATATAGGTCTGCAGTCATGTGTTCTTAAAGAGTCATTCTGATTATACTTACCTTTGTATCATCTAAAATAGGTGTTTCACCTAGTCATTGCTATATATGATATCCATCTGCTTATTACATAATTTCTTCAGTCTGAATTTCTTGCTAGAAGATACATTTTAATGGCCTCTTAGCAATGAATCTTCTTAAATTATTCTATTTGTCATTTCAAGGGGTCAATGCTTGTAGCCCTTTCTCAGATGGTAAAAACTCTGCTTCTGAATTGCTTAGGGGAGCACATGTTCTGCTTAAGCATCAAGTTAAGTAAAAATTTAGGATTTCATACAAATATTACAGTTACACAGTGCTTTGTAATGTAAATCCAATGTGAGCTGAAATGGTAGATAATCTGGAAGAACATTATGTTCTGATATTAAGGAATAAAAGTATGAAAAAGTGTGTCTCAAGCGTTAGGCTAATTTCCTTTCTGATTCTTCCTGATTTGTTTGCCTCCAGTTTGCACTGGTCTTGGACAACAAGTCATCATTACTTTTGAGTGGAATCATGTGACTTTTGCTTCCTTCAGACTAATGAAGAGTCAGCCACAGTTCCCTGTCAGTTGACTTCAAGTACTTCTGTAGGCCAGTCTTTTTTTCTCTGACTAAAGAGCTTTGTGCTCAGGCAAAATCAGTAACGAAACAGACTTTTGTTAGTATGTATTTGTGGCACATCAGAGAAAACAGATGATTAACTTAGAAGCCGTTTTTATTCCTGCATAGGCTTACCATTCTCTGAGTCAAGGGGAGGATCCTGAAATTCCTTATGTCATATGACTCCTTCACTAACAAAGTTTTGTGAAGGTTTTGCATTTCAGTGTTAGGAGATGCTTAGTATGCAGTTGTGTAGTCTTACTTTGGAAAGTAGTGAAAATTGCCTTTTATGGTTTGTTTTTTTGGTATCCCATATGCAGTGATTTTTTAGTTAATTATGGTAGGCTTAAAACTTAAGAAATAAAAATCAGGGAGATTCTTTTCTCCAGTACTAGTAGTATGTGTTTTGCAGGCCATTTGTTCTTATAGCTAGGTCTGAAAGCAGATTTAACTGAAATCTGTCCCTGAAATTCCAAACTTCAATGCCTGAAAAAACCCATTTAGTTTACACCTAGGCCAGACTACATCCAAACTTTTACTTGCCTTTAATATCATTCAGTGTCATCATTCAGTGTATTTAGTTCTGTTTCCATGAATAATCAGCTGAATTCTAGCCTTTAGACAACCTTTCTTGTACTTCAGAAGAACTAGGGTTAAGAAACTTGACGTCCATCTGTCTGAGATAGTCAACGCTTCATGCTTTCCATGCAATAAGGCAATTTGATCTCCTACTCATACTTTAAGATGATCATCTCTTTTTGTGGATACATTATAGTACTTTTCTTCCCGTGCTTTGTAACACTTGCTAAGAAAATGAGAGATTCTTGGTGAGGCTTCCAAGATTCAATATCTGCACATATTGTTCTTTTTAGCAGTCTTTCAGTCACCAAAATGGGGATATATTACACTGTAGTGCTGAAGCAGATCTAACAAGTGAACAGGTGATCTTTTGAGTGGCTGGGAACATGGCTGTGAGATGGGTTGTTCTGTTTTTACTATATCAGATTGGCAAGATTTCTATGCAGGGACTACTACATCATTTTCATTATACCACATTGTTATTGAGTGCTAGCCAAGACTCTCTATAGGGTCTTAAATGTTAGCGTTGTTATAAAAACCTAACTGAAGCCATAGAAGTGTGCAGTTACTGAAAGTATTTTTCTCTACCCCGGACCTCTAAGCATTCTCTAAGGGCTTTCCAAAGCTGCTAATTGAGCAGTACCCTGCCTGCAGGTGTAAGGTGAAACACAGGGAGAAGAACAAACAAGACTGAAAACTGAGCTCGCTCTAGTGCATGTGCATGTTACTAGAACCTTCAGTGATCTCCAGATGAATGGATTGGTATCTTTTCCTTTACAGTGAAACATCATGAAAAACTCAGTCCACAAGACACCAGGGCTTGCTGGCATCTGTAGGAGCAAAGAAGGTTTTAACAGTAACTTCAATAAGAAAAGGAGGGGAAGAAGAAGGAAGTTTAATGTTTTGGCTTCCTCACAAGGTCTTTAAAATGCCTGCTGTGTTCTGAGCCAAATGTTTGTAATAAACCCTTTGTATTTAGAGTAATCTGTTCAAAGAGGTTTTGTAGACACCTGCTGCAGTACAGAAAGAGGGGAGTGGGACTGTGAGGGAAGTCAGTTTGCAGAATATGGATCAATGTGTCTAGATATTGTGACCAAAAATCTTACCTGTCTGTCAAATGCAATGAAGCATGTTTTTGTATCTTTTCCTTTCCTCTTCATCATGCTGGTTTAGCTAGGACCCACAAAGAAGAATCTACCAGCTGTTCATCTTCTTCTGAGAGTAATGCGTGTAGCACAGCATCTGTTGAGTCTAACTTTACCCATGTTTTGCTTTATATTATGAAGTTGCCTATGATTTCCACTACTCCATGAATATTTATGGATTCAAAGTGCTTCTAGAGATCACATGCAATGTAAAACTTCTTTCAAAAAGGGGAAAAACATGCAGAGAAAATGGCCTCATAGGAGAGTGGGAGATTTAGCTGAGCAAATCCTCTTTTTTTGAGCAATAGCACTTTTTACTTACAGTGCCTGTCATGGTAGCATCTCAAAGGTTGTTATTCCTCACAGATGAGGAAACTGAATCAACAGAATAGGCAGTTTATGTGGGTCAAATTGTAAGACAGTTCACTTCTATAGATGCCAGCAGGCCCTGTGGTGTCCTGTGCAAATGCCATTTGTATGAGATGTGAATTTTACATTAGTAAAATGAAAGGATGTTGTGTTAATGCTTTCAGTGGGAGAATGGATCATGCAGAGCTCCCTTAGGATTTTGGGCACTGTATTACTCAGATCCATTTATAGGCAGGTAGAAGAAATCAATCCTCATAAACGAAAGGTATATCATTGCACTGATATGCAGGCAGAGAAGATCCTTCTTACAGTTACCGCTCTTACAGCTTCATCTATAGAGTTAAAAAGCGGAGTAAGTCCATGACATACAGATTGCTAGCAGATTGTTTTTGCTCTTCTGGACTTGTGAAGCCCTTAACAGAGAAAATATATTGTTACCAGTATTTCAGCCTTCAATTTTAAGAGCTTATAGATTGAGTAAGAGAGGGAAGGGAATTGTTCTTGCTAATTCCTGGTTTTGTTAAAAAGTTGGGTTTTTTCCATTTTGTCCTACTATCATGATCTCATAGAGACCTGCACATTCTTTGCTGTTTCAGTTAGACTGAAGACCATGAGGGATCACTTTAGTAGGCATTATATTTAAGGACTGCTGTGGCCATGATAAAATCTCTTTCTGGAGGAACAAGGCAGACATATAAGGATAAAAGTGGAGGTGTTATCATGTTACAGCTACTTACATCTGTATTAGTCAAAATCCCTGGTAAACTATCCAAATGCACTTGTTCCCTTCCAGATAAACAGGCACTGCGTGTAAGTGAACAGCTTGTGTTAAGAATGTCAATCTGCTAATTAAACTCTGCATTAATTTTCACCTTTTTTTTTTTCATTTAATCACTTGATGAGTATAATCCTCATAAGTATCTTGCAAGAAGGAAATGTACTATTTGAAACTTGAAATCCATAAGAGATCCAGAACAGTGAATGGCTCTTGACAACCCAAGTTTCTCCCTACTTTATTTTGAAAAAAGAACTTCTACAAGTACTTGACCTTATAGTTGATTATTCACTTACCTTCTATACAAATGGAAGCAATAAATCATCTCCAACTGTCATGATCGTTTGTAATGGTTACTGCTTAAGAAGCAGGTTCCTATATTAAACCTTTCTAAAAGTAACCATTTAACAAGTGACAGAAGGACCTCTGTCTCTCCTGTTTTTCCTTTATGATCAGCAGTTGTGTCAGTGAACTTGTAATTATCTAATAGATGGCATTGAGAATTCATTAGAAGTCAGTCTCATGGAAATTCAACATAAGTAATGTTGCCCTTTGCTTTGTGCCAGTTGAATGTGGCAATGACGGACTGTGGTCATTACAAGGTTACCTTAGAAGAAGAGGTGGTCTAGTAGTTAGGATTCGGAGCTCTCACCACCGGGACCTGGGTTCAATTCCTGATTAGGGAAGAATCCTGCTCTGGCAGGGGGGTTGGACTAGATGATCTTTCGAGGTCCCTTCCAACCCCTGACATTCTGTGATTCTGTGATCTTGTGATGGAGTGTGGCTTATTAGGGCACGGACCCCGATTGCTGATGGCAATCAGAATCGTTTTATTATTCCATA